>SNQJ01S0008938.1:98037-116687 GCA_010110895.2 Picea sitchensis | reverse complement strand
AAAGGCCAACTCTTCTTCAACAATTTGTTCCACATCTTTAACCTCTAGTTAAACTTAAATCTCAAGTTTATAGAACCAATTCGATTGGATCATTTCATTGATAGAACAACCGAAAATGCCAAGAATAAGACCATTCCACTCTTTATAATTGTCAAGGTAGGACAATTCCCCATAGAGAAAACGTATCTTGCTCCAAATGAAGTGCACCAAAATTTTCCTCACTCGCTCGATTGAAACCTATAAGGACCTTACATATTATTAGGGATCATGGCTAATGGGAGAGTTATAATTTGTGTCCCAAAAATTGTTTTTCCTCCCTCTTCCATTGCTGGGATCAAAATTACACCAAGGGCCAAGATTTAGTTACACAAAAGCACTTTTTCACAACCACCAATGCTACTACATTAGAGCTCTAAACATTGTATTAGATCCCATGATTTATCTAATGCCCAACACCACAACAACACCCTGACTTTCCATATCAATACCAACATGTAACTAAGTGGATATGCGTAGAAGAAGACGTGGATTATAAAATTTGACCATGACAACTAGAAAACCATGCAAAAATTGGTAATCATCTCTATCCCAATTAGCACTTTTTCTAGCCAACTTGAAAACATGAAACTAGAAAGTGATCAACCTCATGCATTGAGCCCAAGGCCAATTGCTAGAGACCATTTTGGATCAAGCATTGTTTGTTTCATTCTTGAAATATATATGATACTATGTTGCACAAGTTTTGGGGATGCAAGAACATATGAAATAATGGTATAAGAAATGGAAGGGTGGGTCAAGTGGAAATAATATATATTAAATATAAAAACTATACTGTTAAAACATATGTGACCATTAAATTATATCTAATAATACTAGCATACTTGATGCAAGAGCATCTTTTAAAATTGTATTTTTTTCTAAAGTTTGTAATAGGTTCTATATGGTTTCGAGAATGGTCCACGTAGGGGGAAATTTGTTTTCCTTAAAATGCCACAAAATCTAACAAATTTTCTATTTGAGAATGTAGTTAGAGAAGTTGAGTAGTTAGTATTTTGTCTAAGAATAAAGGATGCAAACTTATCTTAGAGGTTCAAATTCATTGTTGTATAAATGAGCTAATGTAAACATGAAAGTGCAGAGAGGAGTATGGGGAATTCAGATCATAGTTAAGAAGAGAGCACACAAGGCATGTTTACTGTGTGTAATAGAGAAGGAGACTCATGGTTTTAATAAAATAGAGATTGTAGACCCAATTTACTGTCAAATATTCTCCTTTCTCTAATTATTTCCATTGAATCTCTATACAGTCAGTGTGATCGTGTTTTTGTTTTAAGTTGGATCCTTGTGTTGATGTTTTGGTAGCTGTGGGAGGTATTTTCCTCCTAGACAAACTTTCTTAGATGAAGAGAAGATTCTGGAAGACAAATGAATACCATTGAACAATGGAATAACACCCTAGAAGAGAAGTCGGCCCACCAGAGAAGAATAAAGTAAAGTTGGAACCTCCAGGAAGAGAAGTTGGCTCACAGAGAAAAGATAAAGGGGAAATAGAATTTCCCAAATAAGAATTCGACCCATCTAAAGTGACAGGAAGACTATAAATAAGGAGACATCTTGCTCATTTGGCCTCACTCACTCAAGGAGAATGCACTAGTCTAGGGAAGGGAAGGAAGACACATCATTGCACTTTGGATATTCTTGGTTTGTTACTCTTGGTGGTGGTTTTCTCTTGTGTTGCTCCCCATCCAAGCGGTGCGCTACTTCTAGTGTTACTTATGCTGCATCTGCTTGGTTTAATTTGTGCGCTAACCTTGTGTTAGGCTTATTCATTATTTGTTTTCTCTTTAGAGATGGTTCATGGTTGGATTATTTGGACGAAATCTATCTAAGAAAGGTTGGCTGGGTTTTCCCCCCATTTGGGGTTTTCCCAGGATAAACTCTTGTGTTCTCTTATTCTTCTTTATGCTTCTTATATTTCAGTACATGATATAACAGTTAAAGAGAAAATAATATCTAAGAACACTGGTAAATATATTGCTCTATAATAAAGAAACTCCAACATGGTATCAGAGTTGGTTACCTTCAGAACAATTTAACCACTGGAAGGAAGATCACTGGTAGTAGTACCTTGCTGCTGCATAGTAATATTTTTTCAAGCTAATTGAGCACTAGTACCGAGGCATTGGGACTAATTTCACCATAGATAATTTATCCCTAACCTAACGAACCCCTTGCAACACTCTACTTGCAGTTTGGTGAAGTCCGAAAATTTGAAATTTCTCAGATCTAAGGTTTCTACTGGTGAAAATGATTACCAATATGAGAGTTGAAGATAGACTGGATGGAGCAGATAACTTCAAATCCTGGTAGCATAGGGTACTCCTCATTCTATAAGAGAATGAGTTATTGGATCATATCAAGCATGTGCTTCTAGAACCAAAAGAAGAATACGCTAAAGAAAAGTTCAGGAAGAATGAAGTCAAGGCCAAGAGGATCTTGACAGACTCAATTAAGGATCATATGAAACCTAATGTATTAGAACTGAAGACACTGAAGGAAATTTTTTATGCCCTAACCATACTATGTGAAAGAATGAACATCGACCAAAATATTACTCTAAGGCATCAAATCAGAAACTTGATGATGAACAAGTCAGAAACAATATCCAACTACTTCATGAGGATTTCACAGATCAAGGACCAATTAGCATCTATTGGAGACTCAATAGACGATGCAGAGCTTGTAACTACTACACTAAATGGATTTCCCTCTTCTTGGGACCCATTTTTTCAAGGGATTTTCACAATAAGTAAATTGCCCAAATTTGACAAGCTATGGACAGATTGTACCCAAGAAGAATCTAGATTGACATCCAAATTGCCAAAGACAAATGATGAAGAAAATCAAGCTCTTGCCACCCATGTGAAGAAAATGAAAGAGAGAAGATAAGTCATTCCAAAGAAAGTTAAAATAACACGTTATAAGAAGGGTGCGTCAAAATTCAGATGCTACAATTGCAAGAAGCTGGGACATTATGCCTCTCATTGTCCTCATAAGAATGAACAATGAAAGCATCATGCACATGCAACATACATGGAAGAGTGCACACCGCAGGAACAGACAAAGGAATCAAAGGATGAAGAGTGTGTCTTCTAGACAATGGTGTTTCCAAGAAGATGACCAGGGAGTAGGAGAAATAAATCAAGTGGGACAACAAAAACTAGAGTCCATGTTTGCATATCAGGTTTGATATTTTATATTGTTGCAGTTTAAGTAAGTGTTGTAATAATAATAACAATCTTTAGAGTTCTATTATTTCTATTCCTATCAAATGTTTAGTAACACTTGAATGTTGTTGGAATAATTATCAATAAGTAAATGCTCATTGTTTAGTATTAATGATGCACTTGTTTACAAATTGATCTCCTCTAGCAGATGTTATTGGTTGTTGATCTTGTTACAAGAAGATTAGCTTGTAAATTCCATGGAGGTTACCATGGAGGAATGATTGGTCACAACAATGGACGAGTGTTCTTATCTTTGTTATTGTATTTTGTTTTGGCTCTTGTCTCAGGAAAGTCACAGATGATAGCTCTGAGAAGGATCTACTGTGATGATTGTTCACGATCTTGTTTTATTATTTTTCTTATCATAAGAATGTTGTTCTTGTCTGCTATTTTCCCTTGTTGTTTCTCTTGTTTTGGGTAGGTCATAGGTGATAGCTCTAAGAGGGATCTATAATGACAATTTCAGGAGACAACAATTTAGATGGTCTCTAGTTGAGACATGAAGTAGACTATATAGACATAGAGGTGTGTACATGACCGTACACATCCATGTAATGAAGGAGAAGAGGACAAAGTCAGAACCTTATGGAAAGAAGGGTACTTTTGTGGGATATAGAGTATCTCACATGGAGAATGATTGTAAGGAGAAAAAGGCTTCGAATATGACCAAAAAAATCCCCTAGTTCAATTGATCACTCTTCATATCATCAGGAAGAGTCAGTATATCCAGGAGGGCCTACCCAACAACATTGTAGTGACTAGGAAAATACTAGCATGGTCCAATGATACTTTGCAGGATGCAAATGTGATATAGATATATGATATTGATGAGCCATATCATGAGGAGGAGTAGATGGCTCCACCAATGGTGAGGCAGGCAGCCCCACCAAGTTCCAACTCAAAAGGATCCAGAGTTCAAAGAGAGTCAACCCTCAGGGAGGAGAAGCCTTCCAAGTACAGTCCATAGGAGATCAGACTTCAGAGGATGTCAACAGATGTAGAGGTAGAAGATGGATCCAACAATTATATAGACTCAAAGGGAGTCAAGCTTCAGAGGGAGCATGAATAATCAACGTGAGATTGATCTCAAACAAATTTAATTGACTCAAAGGAAGACCAGATCATTCAGAGGAATTTCCCACCTTAGATTCAGGTGGGAGAGAGAGACATCTTCTAGGATTGATAGACATGTGCCATGAGTTGAGGATGCTAGATCAAAGCTTCAAAGGCTTCGAGGAGATGTGAGACCTCTTGGAAGGATGCACTTGTTTCAATACACTTTTCTACAGTGACATAGGAGGTAACCGGTTAGAAAGACTAGGATAAGGATTTTTCCTTAGTTCCAGAGAAAAGAAGAGACCACACAAGTTTCCAGCTATGTGGCGTTGATGAGGAAGATCATTGATTAAGAACCTTCCACTTATGAGGAAGCTTATAATAAACAAGTGTGTGGAAGGATTCCATCATGGAAGACTATTAGTCCATCATGAAGAATGACGTGTGGAAAGTGGCTCCAAGACTAGAAGGAAAGTCAGCGAGACTTCCAATTGGATATACAAGATCAAGCATGTTGTAGACGACAACATAGAGAAGTACAAAGCAAAATTTGTGGCTAGAGGATTCTCCCATAAAGAGGGAGAATGTTAAGACGAGACACTTGCTCTAGTATCAAGAAGAAGTGTACATAGAACATCCATAAAGATACATGAGAAGGAGTCCCATGTTTGTATATTGAAGAAAGCTTTGTACGAGCTTAAGAAGACACCCAGGGCATGATATGCTAGATCAGACAATTATTTGATGAGCTTGGGGATGATTTCCCATTGATCCTATATGTGGATGACTTGTTTCTTACAGGGGATGATAAGCTCGTAGATGGTTGCAAGAGGGAACTCACTTTAGATTTCAAAATGAAGGATCTAGATTTGATGGGATTAGAGGTACGGAAGAGACCAGATAAGATTTTACTTAGCCAAGGAAAATATATTGTTGAGATCCTGCAGAGATTCACGATGATGGAATGCAAGTCCATGTCCACACCTATGATGAAAAATATGAATCTCTTGAGTGATTCATCTTCATATTTGGTGGATCCCATAATGTACAGATAGTTGATCCACTAGACTGTCTATACATTGCTACATAGATGCAAGACTATGGAAGTGGTTGATCTTAGTTGATTGCTACATAGACGTGAGACTATGGAAGTGGTTGTGTACCACTTGTTGTATCCTTTCGTCACTTGAATGAGAAAAAGAGGGACACTTGCAAGTCCAGTTGGGTGACCTGAACAAGACAAAAGTTAGTGTATGAATCAAATGACTCAATCACATGAAATAAACAAACAACTAAGCTAATAACAACTAAAGAAACAAAACTACAATGCATAAGGAAATTAGAACCAAAATTAATCAAACAACTGACCAATATTCATGCCACCAATGGAGAGATTATATTAGTGGACAAATACCAAAGAAAAAGGCGAACTTATGGGTCCCCTCTTCCTCCAAGGGAGGGCTCTTGAGTCCCCTATGTGAGATCTCTTCTTACAAATGGAAAACTAGAAAGGAAATGGTGAAGAAATCCAAGCTTATTCCCTCAAGAGGTGAGGTGAATAGCTTAATGAGATGATGTTAGTATGATCCAAGAAGGAAAGAGGTTCCTTGTAGGAGAATATAGGCATCGTAACAATACAATGAGATTCTTGAATTCATATTGCACCCATCGCCTCTTTTTATAGAAAATGTTTGAGGCATTATCCAACCGGTCTTTAGTGTGAACAAGGGGCCCTTTAGATCTTTGAAAAAAACCCCACTCGGATTCAACTCAGATTTGAGGGTCAAATCGACTTGGGAGATGAACCAGAAGTGGGTGAAGGGCTGACAAGAACCATAAATGTGTCGTTCATAGGAGTGCGCGGATTTTATCATACACAGTTGCGCATCAGGCGCGTGTGCACTCTTTTGGATTTTTTGGCCTGCGCACGTGCGCGCACTTCCTGTAGTATTTTTGCACATGCCAGTTTTATAATCAGTTGTATAGTTTGTGCCTTTTGGAAATTATTTTTGGGGTTGCAGGTGAAATAATAGGTGTTTGTAGATGCTGTATTCTTGTGACCATTTGCGGATGAAATTTCAGTGATAACAGATGCCCCTTGATGTGTGAGGTTAGGAGCATATGTATAGCCGAAATACATCAATGTTTCTTCTACTCAGAGTACCATTGTAAGAAAGAGTGTTGAGAGGAACTATAAGAGCGATTCGTTGGAAGGAGAGGGGAGAATATGGGACCCAAACCTTTCTCTCAGTGCGAGAAAATAAAATATGTATACAAACAAGGCGGGCATGCCCCATGCTTGTGTCATGTAACTCAAAAAAATGTAAGATAGTAACTGAAGTTGTATGTTGATGTAGATAACTGTAGCGCCCTCTGGGGCGGTTTGATAATGACATATGACAATTTGAATGGTGAAAATACTTTGAAAAGAGGTGATGACACCTGTAAGAAGTGTCTATGACTTGCAGACATTGATGGCCCAAAAAATATCATAGGTCTTCGGCTAGTATAAACCAACTGCAATAGTCAAAAAGTAAGACCCACCGTAACATGAGATTGTGTTGGAGTCAAATGTTATGGGGGTCAATGACAGCAGGGAGCAATAATATTTCTCCCTGTGTCGTGTGAGACTCCTCATTGTAAAGGTAATGAGAGTCAAGATATTTTTGCCCTTCTGGAAACTATGCCGTTGTCGATAGAAAGGGAGGCGAGACTCCAAGAAGCAAAGGGCTTCATGAAATCCACTGGATGAGAGAAGGAATGGATGAGGAACATGGATGAATTCAATATGCGGTGAGACTCAAGACTACCCTTGGTTGGGGATAGATGTGAAGTATGAGTGGCACCAACCGTGAAACTAGATCTAGCGTCAGGGGGACAACTAGACGTGGGTTTAAATTATGCCAGAGGTGTGACAAAGTGGAAAAACTCAGAGATCAGGGGTATATGGACTGTGGGATACTCGCGGTTTATGGACGATGTCAACAAGAGTAAAAGGTAAAGGAATTCCCCAACCAAGGGCGACAGGGGTTGCTTTGCCGGAGAAGGAAGGTCACTAAATGCGACAACAAAAAGCTATGTAAATGATAAAAAAAAGGATTTGTACAATTATAAAATGAATAAATAATAATTTGGGATAAGTGTGCAGATACAAAAATAGGTGCCCCAGTGTAAGATGGCTTGGACTGTGAGGGCACAAGTTGCGTGGAGAACTGGTGGAGGGTGGGGGCCCCATAGGTGGGTTTCTGTATGAGGTAAATGAATGGAGGGAAATCTGCAAATGGGAAAATTGACTATGGATGAAATGGAGGGTTAATGATATTGCAGAGGCACACTTAAATGAGAACCGTGAGGAGATATCTTAGCAGTCCATTGGGAAAGATAGCAAAATGAGGATAAGGAGTATGTGGTTGATTCTCGCACATGCGTAAGACTTTCGGGAGTCCCATCCCTGGGGGGTGAAAGCAACATGAGTGTCAAAGTGCCAAAGGGGACTATGAATGGGACAACTCATGTAGGGGAGAGTGCTATCGGGTGACAGTACTGGAAATGCAGTAGAGGTGATAGTACTGCAGAGATGGATGTGAGGATCCTGCAGGTAAATGTTGGAGGGTGTGACTGGGAGATGCAATCGGTATTCAAAGGGAATGAATACATGCCAGTGTCAATCATATACCTGAAAGGGCTGTGTTTATTTGTGGTGACCAAGTTCCTACACACATGAAAACCAAATACCTGACGTGAACAATATCTGAAGATAAAAAACATATAACAATTATTTGATAATTTTGAACATGAGCATGTGTACCTAAGTGTGATGTGAGAGGAAGGCTCCCTCGGGGCCGAGGATGGATGATGACCCGGGGAATGTGACTGTGTAGGTGGCGGGATCCTAATCCCGTGGATGAAGACAGATCGAAAAATAGATGATCTGAGCTCCTATAATTGAGCATGGACATTTGGAAAAAGGGACTATATATAGTTGTAGGGACCACAATGCCACCTCATTTGTACCTGTTGCCATAGTGAGTTGACAAGAGGTTTTTATAGGAGATTTGGAGATTTTGGGAGTTTGAGCCAGCCGATCCAGGATTTGCGAGAGCCAGGTTAGTGGTCTCATCCTCATGCATAGTACTTAGGGTTTCTTTTCTGGGCAGGGTCATACGATTGGTCGTACTGTGGGATTTGTTGAGGGTGGGCCCCCAAGTGCACGGGTGATCGAAGGATCCTTGCACTTAGGTGTGCGACTGTAGTGAGTACTACAACGCACAAGGGCGTGTGAATGAGGAAAACAAGTGTGCAATGGATGTGCACCTGTTCGAAGTACAACTGCGCACCAGTGCACAACTGTGTAGCGAACATGTGTGCATGAATGTGTGTCTGTGGGTGCGACAGATGTGCATTGATGCGCATCTGTTTCTTCGAAAAATTCACATTGATGCACAAATGTGTGAAGAATAGGCGTGCATACGTGCTTTCCTGTGAGGGTGCCAGCTGCACACATGAGGCAAAGCTGGGGGGTGTTGAAAAACTTATATTTTTGGATTTTTTTGGTTCCTGAATAGTGATGGTTGATCAAATGTTGTTTGTGTGAATGCATGTGATCAGATCAGGATGCTAGTCCACTAGAGGGAGAGGGACTAGGCGTGCCTTAGGGAGGCGATGAGAGATGATCCAAGTGTTTAGGGACCTTTGGTAGCCTATGGGATGCTAAAGTTCTTCAATTTCCCACTGCTACAGGCACAGGAGTACCTGCTGTAGTTTTTTATTTCTATGTGGAGCAATGAGTTGCAGTGCTTCATTGTGTGGGGGGAGTAGTTGAAATTCTCTGCGATGGAGGATGTCTATTTCTTGACTAGGATCCTATTTTGGGGGAGGGCCCTACTTGTTGATCCTTAGTTTCTAGGGGATGCCCACTTGGCGGACTTGGCGCAAAGGTATTGTTCGGGACTGAAATTTATGTCAGGTTCAGTCGTTTGGATTGAGGCGATGGATGCACTCATGCATCGTTGCATTGAAATGATGATCATGAGGATATATGGATCCTTAGCTACTCAACGAATCAATGGTGGTCAACTAAGGATCATGCAGAGAGCATTGGGTGGAGATAATTTTGCCTGGGGCTTGATGTTAAACACCAAGATGATGGGATAGCTTAACTGGTGTCGGACTGCCGACTTTGGTGAGTTTGTCTTTCGGTCGATCTTGGTGGCATGGTTCTTGGAGAGGGTGCCCATGTTGCACCCTAAAGTGTTGTTGGAGGTGGCTAATGCACAGGAGCCACGATTGATGCGGTGGGAATCAATTTTAGTATGGCATGGAGGTGGGGAGGGTGGCCATTATTTTATGGACGATATGGCATGTGTGTGGCACCAGATGCCATAGATCATACTACAGTTCCCATATGGTGGGATGGACTTTCGACAGGACCCGAATATGGTTTTACCTCCTGGAGAGGATTGGGACCATAGAGGTATGTTAGTGTACTTTATGTTTTGTGATTTTAATAGTATAGCGTATGTTTTATGTATAGATGGATGTTGATGTTGTCATTTGTTTGTTGTGTGTGCAGATGTGGGGCCGCAAGGTCGAGAGGTGGAGGTTGTTAGAGCTTCGACTTGTCAGGGGCCCGTGAGACTGCCGCAGGGAGATCCATGGGCGGGAGAGAGACGTCGGAGGGATGAGGCTGATGCGAGGCCAACCAATGATGCGAGAGCTGGTAGGAAACATAGATTTGATGACCCTGGTGCAGGGTCGTCGCATGCACCATAGGGAGAGGTCGGCGGGGTGTTTGAGAATTTCCGCCATAGGTTGGAGGTGGTGCTACAGGGAGTGCCCGAGGGCATGTGGACTCAGGTCCAAGATGAGGGAGTCTTGGAGCAGTGCGTGGGCCTTCCGAAAAATTTGCGGACCCTGATTCGCATAGAAGCTGTAGCGGGGGCAGCTTTGACTAGGCAACTACCCCCGGACCTGGAGGACCCCTAACTGGTGGGGCACCTCCTCTAGATAGAGGACTTGGTGGTGGTGCTCTAGAGGCACCATGCGTGCTTGGTGTATATATATTTTGTATTTAGATAGGCCTGCGAGCCTATTTTGTATAGGGTAGTGCGACACCTATTTTGTACCTATAGGGATGAGGGGGTTCGCCTGCCTACGAGCGATGTACATTTTGTACCATTTTTGTAAACATTGATGATACATTGTTCGTTATATAGATATATGGATATACATGTTTTATGGTCGTCGTAATGTTCACATGTGATGGTATTTTGTGATACTTTTTATGATGTCTAATCTATATGCTGTGATAGACTCTTGATGATTTATGCATGTGTGATGAGGTCTTGATGTGATATATGCCAATATAACACTAGGTTAGCCATGTTATCTACTATTTGATTAAATTGTCTTAGAATATGTGTAAATGTAATTGAATCAAAATGTCGAGATAAGAGTCTAACTTGCAGGTATTTGCGAAAGAGGCAAGGATCGCGGACACGGTACACATTGTTGAGCTGCAGGATGACAAGTATGGAATCTAATAAGACGCTAAGGTGATGAATGTGGCGGTGAATGGCCTCAGCGAGGAGGCCAATGAAAGCTACGTATTTTTCTTGGTTGTTGGTTGCTGAGCCTAAAAATATGTCACTGGATTGGAGCAGTTCATGTGAGGGTAAATAGAGGGCCCAAGCGACCGAAGCGAGATTTTGTGTCCAGCGGCTAGCTCTATCAGCGTAACTGATGTGGTAGGCCAATGGAGGATAAATATTTCAATAACATAAATTGTAGATCATGCATAAGGCATGGAGGGGAAAAAAAAGATTAAAAACTATACAAATGTGTACAAAAAAGAAAAAGCCTAGTGTAGAATGACTATGCTTAGGCGTAAAATTTCTTTAAGTACAACCCATTGACAGGTTATTTGAGAGGGTAGCATTTGGGAGAGGCCAGGATGTATGCACCCTTAGTGAGGCAGTGTTGGACGATGTAGGGTCCATGCCATAATGACTCAAATTTTCCATGACCGAGGGTATCGTGAGCAATATCGTAGGTTAGGATGAGGTCTCCTTCGTTAAATGACTGAAGGTTGACATGGCAGTCAAAGGTGGCCTTCAACTATTTTTCAATTGCCTCATTGTTCTGTAATGAAGATCGACGGTCTTCATCCAACGAATCTAAGTTCAGCGAACGCTGCTCCATTGGAGCAGTGTTAGGTAGTAGCTCTATGGTGGTGTGTAAGGTGGGAATTTCACACTCGATGGAGAGAGTGGCTTCGACCCCATGGACAAAATGAAATGGTGTAAAACTGGTGGTAGTTTCAATTGTCGTGCGATAAGCCCATAATGTTGAAAACAACATATGATGTCAGTTGGTCTTATGTTTGTTAACAATGTGTTGTAGCATGGTTTTGAGGACCTTGTTGACAACCTCTACCTATCTGTTTGACTGGGAGTAGTATGAGGAGGCAAACTCGTGGGAGAAGCCTAACCTTGAGGAGATTTCGACAAAGATCTCATTCTCGAAGTGTTTCCCGTGATCAGAGACTAATTGTAGTGGGACTCCAAAGCAAGAGATGACGTGATTAAAGAAAAAATGCGTTGTAGTGTCAGCGGTGTTGTTGAAGGTGGGCATGGCTTCAACCCATTTGGTAAAGTAATCAATGGCCACGACGATGTACTTGTGTCCATTTCTAGATGGAGGATTGCAAGTCATGAAGTCTATGCCCCATTTACAGAAGGGGCTGACAATGATGACTGGATGTAGAAGAGCAGGTGACGCTTGTGCTTTGTGTGCATAAAGATGACATTTGTCACATCGTTTCACAGCATGGATGCAGTCGTGAAACAATGTGGGCCAGAAGTATCCAGCTCGAATGATTTTATGGAAGGTGGACATCCCTGAGAGGTGGCTACCGCACGTGCCGTTATGGAAATCATTTAATACTTGGCCTGCTTCGTCGATGGTCAAACATCGACGGAGTATGGTGTCGACCCCAGGTCGATACAAAATGTCACCGATAAGGAGATATCGAGGGGCCTGATGACGAATGTGTTGAAGATCGTCTCGAGAGAGGCGAGACCCAAAATTTTGTGTCTGAAGGTAGACGAGAAGGTCGCCATACCAGGGGTCGTCTGAGGCGAAGTAGAAGAGGTGTTTGTCAGGAAAGTCTGTATTGATGGGTGAACTAGCAGCATCTGAGGTAAACGTTGTTATGAGTTCGGTGAGGACGAGTGCTTTCTTGCTTTTGGGAGTTAAAAAATCTAGGTCGTATTCCTAAAGGATGATGATCCATCGAGCAAATTTTCCATTAATTTTACGTCGGCTTAGCAAGTACTACATGGGGTTGGAATCTGCCATGACTTTGGTTGTGCGAAGCAAGATATAATGACACAGTTTTTGGACTGCGAGGACAACTATGAGGGTGATCTTTTCTTCATTGTTGTATTTCAAGGATGGTCCTGAAAGGTTTTTACTAATGTAGTAAATAACATGCTCAGGACCATCATCCCCTAGTTAGATGAGAACTCTTGCTACTGAGATGGTTGAGGCCGATAAGTAGAGGATGTAGTCATGATCATAGTTGGGTAGAGTAATCAAAGGGGCATTGGAGAGCACCGCTTTTAAATCATCAAAAGAGGTTTGGGCATGTTCATCTCATCGAAATGGGATATCATGACGCAATAAGCGAAGGAAACCATGCGCACGAGTGGCATAATATGGGACAAAACATCACAAAAAGTTGGCTTTGCCTTGTAGGCTCTGCAGTTGGCGGAAATTCCAAGGTGGAGGAATTCCTGTGATGGCTTGGACCTTAAGGGGGTCCACTGTGATTCCATGTTGGGAAACGATGAACCCAAGGAGGCGTTTGATGGTGATGCAAAATACACACTTGAGGGGATTCAAGCGGATATTGTACTGACGACACCGTTGAAAGACAACTCGTAAGTCATCTAGATGTTGAGTTTGTTTCTTGGATCGAGCAGTGAGGTCGTCCAAGTAAGCGAGGATTATGCGAGCAAGATCATGGAAAATGTAATTCATGGATCGTTGGAATGTCACACCCGCGTTCTTGAGTACAAAAGGAATAACATGATACGCAAAATTACCCCATGGGGTGGTAAATGCGGTTTTATATTGATCCGTTGGATGGATTTGGATTTGGTTGTAGCTAGAGAAACCATCCATGACGGATATATCCTCATGGCCTGCACATTCATCGACAATTTGGTCAATGAAAGGGGTAGGGAAGTTGTCTTTGGGAAAAGCATGGTTAATATCGCAAAAGTCAGTGCAGACACGAATAGTGCCCTATTTTTTGTTAATGAGGACGTGGTTGTAGCCCCATGACGTGTATGCGATGGGGTATATGAACCCTGCAACGCGTAGTTTATCAATTTCATCTTTGATGGTCGCTGCTTTGGATGGGTGCAGTGGGCATTGATTTTGACGTACAAGGGTGATCTCTAGCCATGTGTCGATGCGATGTTTGACTATAGAGGGATCGAGGTCGGGCATCTCCATGTATCACCAGGCAAAAATATCCCGGTATTCCTGAAAGAGAGATTTATAAGATATGGGTTCTTTAGGGGAGCATGCGACGCCTATGGTGATTTCCTCTATGATTCCTGGTTTGATGGAGATGTCAATTTTGACAGTGGGGGAAATGTTGGCCATGATGCCTTCCTCAAAAGCATTGGGGGCAGGGATAGGGTTGTTGAACCAGTCTATATGCCATGACGGGATGAAATACTTTGTTTCGATTTCACATATGGAGCCTTGGCTAAGCGGATCAAAGGATTCCTGTGACAGAAAAATCACTCTATGGTGGAGCGCATTCCATGGTAAATCGGGGGTAGTGAGTTCCTCGAGGATATCTTCATCGCAGTGGAAAATGCGAGAATATAGGGGATCCACAAAAGGAACATTGGTGATTGTCACCGTGTGATTATCTTCATGTGGTGAAGATGCAAAGGAGATATCACAACTATGGTGTGATGGCATGCTAGACATAAACCAAATTTCTAGATATTGTGGGTTGTAAACTATGGTTGGGGGTAAAATTTCTTGAGGGAAATGAACCAGAGAATTTGGGGGATTTGGGGGAAAATCCTTAGACAATATACCCATGAACCATGGAGGGGTGGGAAGTGACTCAAGTTCAAGGGATGTGATGTGGATAGTAGCAGGATATGGAATAGGGGGAATCACTTGCATCATGGGGAGTGAGGTGGTTGGAGGATTTTGAATAAGGGCCATTTAACGACACTTGTATTCAATGATTGTAGGACACTGATATGTGAAATGATCAAGTGATTCGCAAAGAGAGAAAGGGAACCTCATCCGTTCGTTGACTGATGTCGTGACATAATGGATGTCGGTGACTTAGGTACTTGATGACGTGGGTGGAGAGGAGTCTTGTTGAAATTTTTGGTGTATTGTCGTTAGTGTCTATTGAAACTGAGGTAGCGCAGGGCAATGATGAGTATAAGGGCCATACTTTGAAGAGATGGCACATGGTAATTTGGTTTGAAACCCTTTGTTGCCTATAGTAGGGGATGCGGTGGTAGTACTAGGGGTTCTTGGTGAAGCGATGAGCGAGGTGGTTTCTCGAGGGAGTTGGATCAAATTGCGTAACTCGGGGAGATAGGGACATCTATTTATAGGGTGTCCTTCTCTCTTGCATAGTGTGCAAGGAGGTTGAACTCGGGGAGGAAGTGGAGCAGTGGGATCTTTCTTATTCTATCTGCCCCCAATAGTGGCGAGGGTGTTGGAAGGTGGGGGTGAAGGTGGTACGGTTGGAGTTAGTACTGGAATCTGCATCGGGATTCCCTATGTTTGGGGAGGGAGGGATGGTTGAGGGACCATCGCGGGTGGGTGTAGATACCAGACAGGAATGGAAAGCACCATGTTGGGTAGGGTAAGCGTTGTGGCTACCTGAAAAGATTGTACACTCGATGGGGGTTAGAAGAAGGGGATTTGAGTGATGGCTTGGGGGATTGTCTCCAAAACCATGATTTTCCCTTGGGGAAGGGTGAAATCGGGGGTAAGTGGTGTTGTACGGTTCTCAGGTAACTCCTGAGGTAGGATTTATTTCACTAGTGGGACATGGGGGGGTGGAGTAGCCTTTGTGGGAGGAATGGTGTCTTTGGTTTCAGTTCCATTGGAAGATATGACATACACTTGTGTTGAGGGAGATATGAGCGATGGTGCTCCATGGTATGTCCCCAACAAGGATGGGTCTTTGAAAATTCTAGGGCCCATCTCTATGAGTGGGTAGGCATCAAAATTAGTGTGGATAAGAGGTAGGATGTTATCGATGTTGGAGGAATGGTTGGGCTCGTAATGTGGAACTTGGTCAAAGGTATTGATCTTCCCGTTGTGGGGGAACATCATTGTTCGGAACACAGAAGATGCCACAACCTTCATAGCGTACATGTAGATACACTCGAACAAGATGTTGTAATCAAGCAGGGCATCAATAACCTCAATGTTGATGAGGATAGTTTTTCTCCCAAGTTCAATGGGGACATTTTGAAAGAGCCCTTCAGGAGAGGATGGTCATCCATCATAAGCTCTCAAAGTGATGGCGGATGGTATTAGCTCAGGGGAGCCAAGTTTCTGCCATATCATTTTGGACATAATGCAAGTGGATGCACCTTCATCGATGATACATCGATGAACTGTGATGTTCCAAATCTTGACTGGTATCTAGAAAGATACCAAAGCAGGGAGACGGGGTTCCCCACAATCTATATCAAATGTGATGATTCTAGTATCAATAGGGTCGACTACCCCAAAAATGGAAAGCAATGACTTTCGTTGAGTGGGACAGTGTAACAAACCTCCTTCGTTACGACAACAACTCTTTAACAGGTGCAATTTTTTTGTTTTGTTTAAGGTGTGTGCGTGCGTGTAAAAAGGAACAGACACACTTGACTCTATGTCTCCACTCGACAACTAACAAGACGCAACCACGATGATCACAACAAGAACACATCAGGCGCACAACAAGTAACTGCAAGCATTAACGACACACTAGGTTATGCATGGTACGCACACCAAGGGTGAATCCATAGTAGTAGATTTTACTATTTCTTCACAAGAAATCAAGGCATTTAATCTTAGTTCTCTGCTCCAGAGAGAGAGAAGGTCAGATAGGCTCCTGGTCGTCTGCTCAGGAAGAAACTAGTAATTTCCGTCAGGTGTGTCGCAAGAGTGGAAACCCTGCCTTTAAAGGGCTCGAGACTCTTGATACGCCACTGGATTCTTTACACAGAAAATAAACACACACACAGACTTATGTACTAAGGCTACATGGAGGTATCTATATCCCGCCCGACACAAGCATACCACGCAATGAAGGACCACCAAGTACTACAAAATCAAGGACAACCACGACCTCTACGGGAGACGCAAGTCAGAAGGAATCCAACATCAATTACAAACCATTTACTCCATTTGACTTCTATTAAACGACGAATTACCATCCATGCCTTAAATAAATACATGTAATTAATGGCATAGTCCTAATTACTACATCAATGACTCATGGTTCTTGCTCAAGAATTACCATTTATTTGATTAATGAAAATAAACTTTCAACATCGCCACCACAAACATCGACCACTTTACAATTTATATCATCATAACCACCTGCAAGGGCAATCACCTTCCCCCTTATATGCTATCTAAAACCGTTACATTATCGTTACCATAAGGCAGTGACCACATTAGCCTTAACCTTGCCATGGGTATTAGCATTAACCCAAACATCATACTACCTTATCATTACCATGGACAATGTTAGTATTCAAAATTAGCATTACTATAATTTCTAGCATGAATCATGACATTCATGACCTTAACATTCCACAACCAATGATCCCACTGAAAATTAGCATTAACCTTATTTTCATTGCATTACCTTACATTACATTACATTCCATTCCATTGACCTTCACTAACATTCCATTACATAATCATTCTTTACATCTCGTTACCTAAATTTCAATGTGCTTAATTCAAGGACATTACATGATATATGTTCATCCATAACCATAAAATTATATATATATACAATAACATACCATGAATGAATAACTACATTATATTTACCTCACTTACCTTGCAGTAAGATAACATCCACATTCATCTTATACGTTAGTATCAATAATACAACTACAATGACGTCACCATAAAAGTGAGCATCATTACATTTATAATATAAAGACTTTGCAATCAACTATCTATGTTCATAAGAAACTACAATGAATATTTTAATTTTAACCGTTTAGACAATATAATAATCATCCTCCAACTATATGATAAAAATACTTTACAATTAGCTTACTGCATGATGATATTCGAGTACATTAACTTGACATAAAGAAAAATGAATTCCATTCAACAACTAAAATACAGTGATCTAAAGAACATCAGTTAATATGAACAATATGACAACCATCACAACCTTGGGAGAATTATCCTTGCCAACCATGAGAGCTCGGATACCTTTCATAGGGCAGAAACAATAAGATGTTTTAATTTTGTTTTTGAACAGATGATTTAGTTGTTCACAGGTAGAAGTCAACAATAAGGGTGTGAATAAATTTCTTCAATTCCAAAGATCAAAGGAGGCATTTAAGTTGTACCTCGAAGGCATCTTAGTAAGTTAATCATCTCCCGACGTTATGATGAGACGAAGTGACGTCTATGGGTGCGAGCCATCAAGTCATTTGGTAAACGTTGCATAATGCCAGAAATTCACGAAACCATGACAGGTTGTCTTGACAGCTCTGGAGAATCCCTGTCACCGCCGTAACAAGCTGTCGCATGGGTGATTACATTTGAATCTTAATCAAATTTTTATTTATTTAATTTTTCTTTGCAGGGGCGAAGGGATACGCCCTCCTCACAGTTGGCAGGGGCTAAAATTGTAAAAGATTTAGCGCGGGTTTCATGCGTCTTGCTCTCAGCACTCCCCAACACACTGTTGTTCGGTAAAACTATCACGGTATCACTGGAATCATGGTTTGGGTAAAACATAATTATTTAAAAGAAGAAAAATGGCAATCCTTCACCGTGGTGCACAGTGATATGGGTTTTCCCCGAGGCCAGACGCACCGGTAACGTTTTTTTTTTTTTTTGGATACAATAAAGAAAACCTTTAGTGGGAAAGCGCACGCATAAACTAACTCTAACCCAAGAAATAAACAGAGATTGTCAGTTGCTGCCAAAGGAATACGATTTCCACAGGGATGCTACCTAGCTTCCCAGCTCACCTCCAAGGCTGAGCTACCACTCTAA
>SNQJ01S0008938.1:54855-71600 GCA_010110895.2 Picea sitchensis | reverse complement strand
CCTATATAAGGATGTAATCCGTCTTCGTTTAATATCAAGAAGTGAGCGTAGCCTCACCGTGTTTGTTTGCCTCGCATATTTTATCTTTAATCAGTTAAGTGAAACCATGTGCCAGGTATAAGACAATTGAATTGCACCCAAATTGAAAGTTGATCGAAATTAAAGAAAAAATTGAGACGTGATCGAAGTCGATTTTGAGTTGCAAAAAGGAGGAACTATCCAAGCCCTAAATTCAATCAGACTGGCCTTAAATCCATATAAATCAATATTTGTTCCCTCTGGTATCTGATGTACAGTTGATAGAACCTACAGTTGACTAGAAAAACGTGTTATTAGTCTGTGTAAATTCCAGCAACCAGACCGAGAGAACTTTAAAAAAATGCATTTCTATTGTGTCTCGGGGCCGATGACTAGTGTTCCCAATGGATTGATGGTCCTCGTGGCCTGGTGGTCGGGGTTCAAAATTTTAAAACTTTCCGAGAGATAGTGATCTCGGTGGGTCAATGTATTTATACTTCGATGGCTCAGTGACACTAAACTTCCCACCCCCAGTTAACATAATTAAGTTTATTAGTTGACAGATCGTCAACCAGATCAGAGAAAGGTATGTAGTCATTTCTTTAATTCCCCGATATCTTAAACTTTATGGTGCATGGTTAAATGATATTCTAGAATCTCTATAGTTTATGGGGTTTTGAAGATAGAAATGTTCTTCAGGTATGTTGATTATGCCAGCGTGAGTTTCGCATTAAGAAATATAAGGGATAGAATATGAGAGAAAGAAATACGAAATACAAGGTATTTCAATCTAATTGGATCTGAGTTTAATAGAGGCTACGTATAGAACCTGGATGAGCCGAGATCTGCACCAATTTTTGGTATCAGAGCGCAGGATGCTCTGAATTAAAAAGACAATGTAAAATTTCTAGTTGAAAAATTGATTGTTGTGTTGTACAACTTGAAGAATATTGTTGTTGGTTGTAGATTGCCCAGATTTTTGAAGAAAGTTGCATATTTTTTGTTTGCAGGTTTTGTTGCTGGATGATGAAGATACTGCAGAAATTGTGAGAGACAAGTGTACAAAGAAATAAAGACGTTACAAAGTTGTTGAAGAATGTATGATTTTCGTTGTTCAGAAGATTGAAGGGAAAGAGTTGGTGGCTAGAAGAATCCCTCAAGCTAGCGGAGCTTGAATAATGGAGAGTGAGGAGAAGATAAATCTCAGAGAGAAGGCCTAAAGTAAACATGGACCAAATATACCAACAGGCGAGGTTCAGAGGAATACCTAGGTGAGGTATTTAGCAAGGTGAAAAAGACTTGCTACATAGGAAGAGACATAAAGTGAGCACAATAAAGCTCAAAGGAAAAGGATAGTGAAAATAAAGGCTTAGTGAAAGGGTATGCCACATAAAAGTAAAATACTAATGATCCGAGAAAGAAAACAAAATGTGAAAAAGAAGGTTGCAAGGATGACACTTAAAATCACAAGTATTAGAAAAGGTTAGAAGAGGCAACCAACAACAGAAGCATTGATGACATAGATGAGGAACTTGCAAGAGCGCTTGCAGACCATAGAACAACCCATATAAAAGGAATTGAAGCAGGTGATATGAGTGATGAAGAAGAACCATCAGAGGATATGGCAGTAAAAGAAGAACAAGAAAGTGTAGAAGAAAGGATTATAAAGGAAATTATGAAGGTAAATTCAAAACCTCAGTTAAAAGTTCCTATGTATGAAGAAATTCTTAATGTAGAAGAATTGATTGATTGGATTGCTACCATGGATAATTATTTTGAATACGAGGAAGTAGAATATAACAAAAAAGTTAAGTTTGTCGTTACAGGATTGAAAGGACATGTCTCATTATGGTGGGATAATGTTTAGGATGATAGAAGAAAGAGAGGCAATAAAAATATTACATCATGGGACAAAATGATAACTAAGTTGAAATCCAAATTCATGCCAAGGGACTACTACACACAACTATTCAAAAGACTTCAGAATTTGAGACAGAAAGAAATGAATGTGAAATATTATATAGATGAATTTTACAAGTTAACTATAAGGGAAGGCCACACATAATAAGATATGGAAAATGTTGCAAGGTATTTAAATGGTTTAAATTTCAACATCCGAGATGAGATTAGTTTATTATCTCATAGAACAGTGGAGGAAGCCTATCAACTTGTACTAAAAGAAGAAGAAAACATGTCCAGGAAACAAATTCAGTGTCCAGAAGATAGAAGGAGGTATTTCAAAGGTAAAATACCACATGATGACAACAATTCAATTCATATTTATGATGGAAGAGAAGGAAGTCCTCCAAGTCAAAGTTCTAGAGAAGATCATTCATACAAAAGAAGAACTTCAAATTTAGAAGGTGAATATTTTTGGGTTAAGTGTTTTAAATGTAATGAATATGGTCATAGATCTTATAAATGCCCAAATTTTCTGCATGGAGATCATACTAAAAGATTGTACAAGCCAAATATGAAGAACGTGTAGGATCATCATCGTTGATGAAAAGGGTATTTCTCAAGAAAAGTAAGGAGATCAAAGAGAAGGTACAAAGGAAAGCTTTGTTTAGGACCACTTGAAAGTCAAAAGGTAAGTGTTATAAAATGATTATTGATGGTGGTAGCAAAGATAATTTAGTATCTCTTGAAATGGTTGAGAAATTGAGTTTGGAAACATTTGTTCATCCTACACCTTATAAAGTGTTATGGTTACATAAAGGACATCAGATTTTAGTAAATGAACAATGCAAAATAGAGTTTAAGATAGGAAGATATTAAGATGAGGTTTTTTTTATGTAATAACCATGGATGTTTGTCATGTTTTGTTGGGAAGACCTTGAAAATATGATCAAAGAGAAATTTATGATGGAAGAAACAATACCTATACCTTTGAAAAGAATGGTGATAGACACACTTTGTTACCATCAAAATATGAAGGTGCAACAACAAAGATTAGAAATCAAGTGTTGATGATGAGTGTGAAGGAGTTTTTGAAACATGGAAACTTTGTTACCATCAAAATATGAAGGTGCAACAACAAAGATTAGAAATCAAGTGTTGATGATGAGTGTGAAGGAGTTTTTGAAACATGGAAAAGAAGATGCATAATATATATTGCTTGATCAACCAAAGACAAGTGTCATAGATTTTGAGGTGATTGATTTGCCTTAAAAAAATCATATTTTGTTAAATGAGTAGGCTTACGATGTGATTACTAATGAATTTTCTAGTGAAATTTTGACAAGGGAAAGCATAAATGAGGCAAAGAAAATTATTGAAGAGAATTTTTCAAAAGAAATTCTGATGGAAAGTAATGAAGATTAAGTGGATGAGAGACTGGATGAGAATCTCAAGGAAATTTTGAAAATTTCAAGCCAACACGGAGAAAATATGCCAGTGTTAGAAGCATTCATAGAAACAGAGGAGTCTTAAGTTTTGAAAACTGATTGTTTGTTTGGTTGTGTGGTTGCAGGTCTTAGAAAAATAGAAATGAACATATACTGTCATAAAATATAAAGAGGCAAAATTGTCTCATGAAGACAAAAGCAAAACGGTTGAAAGTTATGGATCTCAGAAAAGCATGAGAGAGACTAACAAGGAAAAGAACAATGATGAAATTTCAACACATGAACAACAAGAGAGTGGAGAGAAAGAGGTTATCTTGAGAGACAACAAGAAGGTTTTGTGTGAGAAACCTCAATCTAATATTGAAATCAATATGAGTAAACCTTGTGATGAGCAGGTTGTGGAAGAGAAAGTATTTGTGGATTTAAGCAAAGAAGAGAAAAAAACCATGATTCAGGGACAAGTTCGTGCATACGAGGAAAAGAAACAAGTAGTGGACTGTACATATGTGGAAGAAAGGAAGAACAAAGGGAAGGATGAGAAAACAACTTTCTTTCAAGTTGCCATGGCAATGATCTATATGATAATAGTCATTTTGATGACTGAGAGTGGGTTTCAAAAACCTAATGAACACATTGTTTTCTTGCTTCATGTCCAGGTGTGATCAAGAATGATAAAGAAAGATTAAATATGAAAGTTGAAGAGATGAGTAATGAAAATACTTCAGATATTATTATTACAATAGAGATCAAGAAGAAGCCAATTTTTAAGAGGAAAAAACTAAAATATGATTAAGAAGAAACACAGGTTTACATCTAACGAGCAGACCTTGAAATCAAGGAGGAAAATATATGAAGAAAGCATTCTATGTATTTTTGCAAATGCACCTAAGTTTATTTCAAACTTTCTAGTGAAAGCTACATAAATGATAGTATAATTGAAGAACTCATGGATATGAGTCCATGAAGAGTTTTTATTCCGTGGGAGTATGATGCAGCAGCATATTTTAAAATTGTAATTTTCTTAAAGTTTGTAATAAGTTATGAGGGTTTCTAGAATGGTCCACTTAGGGGGAATTTGCAAATTTGATATTTGAGCATGTAATTAGAGAAGTTGAGTAGTTAGTATTTTGTCTAAGAATAGAGAATGCAAACCTATCTTACAGGTTCAAAGTCATTGTTGTATAAATGACATAATGTAAGCGTGAAAACACAGAGAGGAGTGAGAGGAATTCAAATCAGAATTAAGAAGAGAGCACAAAGGGCGTGTTTACTGTGTGTAATAAAGAAGGAGACTCTGGGTTTTAATAAAATAGAGATTTGCAGACCCAATTTACTGTGTAATATTTCCCTTTCTCTGATTATTTCTATTGAATCTCTGTACAGGTAGTGTGATCGTGTTTTTGTTTTATGTTGGATCCTTGATATCCCTGTAAATGTATACGTTATTGCTGATATGGGGTTGAGAGCTTGAGTGCAGATATCGGTTTTAATTGACTGAGCCTTTGAGAGCGAAATTGAGTCCATTTAAATCCTATTGGAATGAAACCGATGAGTTCTTGCTTCCTGTGCATGTTCCTGTTGCATATCTAGTTGATGAGTTGAATTTCAAGTTTGATTCATTGCCTTCTGAGATAGTTAATCAGTTATGTGAAACTGCGTGCCAGATATAAGATATTGGAAGTAGATTGAAATTGAACATATTGAGAAGTGACCGAAGTCGGGTTTGAGCTACACAAAGGAGGAACTATCCAAGCCATAAATTCAATCGGATGGGCCCTAAATCCATATAAATCAATATTTGTTCCCTCTGGTGTCCGATGGCCAGTTGATAGAACCTGCAATTGACGGGAAAAATGCGTTGTTCGTCTATGTAAAGTCCAACAACTGGACCGATATAACTTTAAAAAAACACATTCCTATTGTATCCAGGGGTCGGTGGCCGGTGTTCCCGGTGGTCGGTATTTGAAAATTTAAAACTTTCTGGTGGATAGTGATTCTGGTGAGCCGATGTCTTTATACTTCGGTGGCTCGATGACATTAAACTTCCCATGCCCGGTTAACAGAATTAAGTTTGTTAGTTGACAAATCGTCAACTAGATCGAAGAAAGGTATGTGTTCATTTCTTTAATTCCCTTGTATCTTAAGCTTTCTGATGCACAGTTAAATGATATGCTAGAAGCCCGATAGTTTATGGGGTTTCGAAGACATAAATTTTCTTTGGGTATGTTGATTTCACCAACATCATTTTTCACATTAAGAAATATATGGGATAGATTATGAGGGAAAGAAATACAAGATATTTTGATCTAATTAGATCTGAGTTTAATAGAGGTTGCATATGTACATTTAATATATCAAGAGATTGAAGATAGGTTCGTCTACACCAATTTAAAGAGCGAATGGAAATGCTGAAGTAATCAAATAATCTTATAAATTCATTGTGATTTTAAATTTTACCTCTCTCAAGTATTGATTATAATTATTAATAAAATTTAAACAATGTTATAAAGAAGACAAAATCAACTATCAAAGAGTGGAAAACAATTGCTAAAAGAATGGCTTAAATTGCAATGCTTCTTAATAAAGAAACATCTTCTAACACACTACAAGAAGATCACATATTATGAAGGAATTATCCATTTGGGGAATGGTAGCTTATTCCAAGGAAATTTAGGCAGCAATCAAAAATCACTTTGGCCATATTCAAGTTGCAGCTCTGCATATATGTTTATTGATATGCTTCATGTGATCATAGAAATTTTGGTGAATCCCTCATTCCAAAAAAAAAAAAAAAAAATCCTATAAATGAGGATGTATTATTGGAGAGGATACATTATTAGAGTCATAACTTGAAAATCTAAGTAATAGTTCTCATGATAGAAATAACCAATATATATGAAGGAATCTTAAAACAATTGTTCAAGAACACTGATATTTTAGAAACTTTGATAGAAAATAATAAGATATTAATTTCCTAATGAAAGTTCGTTGAGAAAGGAAAAATGAAACTCCATGAAAGATAATGTAGCATGTGTTTACAAAGATTGAAAATGGAAAGGATGATCAATGTTAAGGAGAGGAGGTGTAAGCACAAAGTGAATGTGATTTAGAATTAAACAATATCGTGGAGGAAATGTTAAGATTTATGAGTTTGATGATATGAAAAATTGACTTGTTTTGTATGTATATGTTTCATTTTTTATTTTATTGTTTTGTATGTATCTGTGTTATAATATATGCATATTCATATTTATTTGAACTATTTTTCAATTGTGTTAAAAAATTATTTGTTAAGTTTTATAATTATTTGATTGTAGATATGAAAATTGCTAAAGATGCTTGTTTTTTTGTTAATTAAGTGGTGCAATATTTTTTGTTTATTTTAATGATATCTGATTGTTTTAGTTTTAAGTTTTTTTTGTGTATGCGATCTAATTTATTCAACAATTTTTAAGGTTATGGCTTAATCATTTGGTTAACAATTTGAGTGCTTAAATCTACATATGTGTACATACTTTACCCCTTACTAATTATAAGACCTAAATTACTAAGAGGAAAAACATGTTCGTAACCATTAAGCCCATAAAAACCTCCTTAAATTATTTCTGCATTCTCATTTGCCCATTTAGAGTTATGCTAGTAAAATTCAACTTAAAGTAATTTTTAACTTTCACTATTCACTTCAATTCTCTATTTTTTTTTGTTCTCTTTGGTATGAATAGATTTCACTTTGCAATTCAATTTAGGTTTAGTTTTGGCCATAGTCTAAATGTGTTATGTTCTTGTTTTTTTCCAGGGATATTTTTCCTAAATCCTACTAGATACTATTGAATGTGCAGATTTTAGGGGTTAAATCTGTATAATCTGAGTGCTCTAGAAATGCAATTTAAACAACAAAAAATTATGATTTCGTGTGAATTTATGTTTCTGGATTCCAATTAAGAAGGCAAAAATGTAGAACAATTAGACAACGCCTTAGTTTTGTTAAATAACTTAATTGGAAATATAAAATTATTCGAAGCTTCATATATTAGATATTTAACTTTACTTAGCAAATATTTTCAATTTTTCTGGGTAAAATAGATTTATGGTTTCACTTTTTTACATAAACTTATAGATATCAATAATATTTTTTGAACTTTAAGTAGATTATCTTCAAAATAGAAGTGGAGTTAAATATTTATATAATTCATTTAAATTAATAAAAAAAAATTACTTTGAATTTCAAGGAAGTAGATTATCTTCAAAATCAAANTAACCATTAAGCCCATAAAAACCTCCTTAAATTATTTCTGCATTCTCATTTGCCCATTTAGAGTTATGCTAGTAAAATTCAACTTAAAGTAATTTTTAACTTTCACTATTCACTTCAATTCTCTATTTTTTTTTGTTCTCTTTGGTATGAATAGATTTCACTTTGCAATTCAATTTAGGTTTAGTTTTGGCCATAGTCTAAATGTGTTATGTTCTTGTTTTTTTCCAGGGATATTTTTCCTAAATCCTACTAGATACTATTGAATGTGCAGATTTTAGGGGTTAAATCTGTATAATCTGAGTGCTCTAGAAATGCAATTTAAACAACAAAAAATTATGATTTCGTGTGAATTTATGTTTCTGGATTCCAATTAAGAAGGCAAAAATGTAGAACAATTAGACAACGCCTTAGTTTTGTTAAATAACTTAATTGGAAATATAAAATTATTCGAAGCTTCATATATTAGATATTTAACTTTACTTAGCAAATATTTTCAATTTTTCTGGGTAAAATAGATTTATGGTTTCACTTTTTTACATAAACTTATAGATATCAATAATATTTTTTGAACTTTAAGTAGATTATCTTCAAAATAGAAGTGGAGTTAAATATTTATATAATTCATTTAAATTAATAAAAAAAAATTACTTTGAATTTCAAGGAAGTAGATTATCTTCAAAATCAAAATGGAAGAGTTAAAAAATTATATTGGAATTTTTGTATTCCGTGAGAAAATAATAAATAAATTTAATATAATATTTGTTTTTTTTAAATATATATATATATAATATTGTTTGAACTTTAAGTAGATTATCTTCAAAATAGAAGTGGAGTTAAATATTTATATAATTCATTTAAATTAATAAAAAAAAAATTACTTTGAATTTCAAGAAAGTAGATTATCTTCAAAATCAAAGTAAAAGAGTTAAAGAATTATATTGGAATTTTTTTTTTCCGTGGGAAAATAATAAATAAATTTAATATAATATTTGTTTTTTTTAAATAACAATCCAATGTATATGAACATGGTAATATGCACCTAATGTGTGGGAGACTATTATGTCTTGTGCATGCTAATATGTTTGTATTTTTTTATTCAATCAAAATAAAAGACTTGGCGATTGGAAACATAGATAATGAGGTATTGTTTGTTTGTAAGTGGAATGTAATAACTGTGTGTATGCAGTTCATGTTTTGGTGTCGCAAACATTTAAGGTTCTTGATTGTGCTATAATGACTATTGAATTTCCGGGAGACAATTAATTGAATATGTATTAAGAAAGCATACCAGCACAATGGTATTTTAGTTCTACTATGTTAATATCCTTGGTATTTTAGTTCTACTATGTTAATATCCTTGATAGGTAATATGAACAAAAGTATGGATAAAATATTTGTGATAAATATTTTTTTGAAAGAAATTTTGTGCAGGGTGGTGATATGGTCATCTATTTGTGGTGGTCATAGTAATTTCGTTGCAAGAGTAGTTGCACACTTTTTTCACCACATACAATTAACCTCAAAGATGGTAGGTCATATAAAGCTTTAAGCGTTGTCCATGTTTCAACAAAAGTGTTAGCTTTTCTAATATGTGGAATTATGATATCTTTAACAGACATACGTAACAATACCTTGGCCTTGTTTTCGGGCTTATCCCAATCTTGGATCTGTGTTGTTGTCGCACCGACAGCTGCATCAGGTTTCACTTCAGTTCCCTTCGTAATGGTCTAGACACCATAGCCTTCCATCAGGGTCTGCATTTTGAATTTCCAGTTAATGAAATTCGTGCCATCTAATTTGTTGGCTTCGTTGAGGTAGGTCTCTGCCAGTGGATTTTTCATTTCTGCAAGTGTCTGCTCATTCAATCAAACAATAGATCCTTGTATCACCAAACACACTTCAATCCTGAGGGCGGTGAATCACCAAGAATATGCAACTTTCTGTTGATTTCCTCCTTTTACTGAGTAGTTCGTCGCTCTGCCTTCAGATCCACCAATCTGATCCTACTTAGACTCTCCAATGGATCTCCTGATCCAATGCACTTCAAATCTCCTCAACCTCTTCGATCTCCAGTTAAAATTGCAGATTCTAAGATGTTTTACTCTCTTACAAAAAATATCCACTTTTAAATCATAATTCATGTATAAAAAAAAGGCTCATATAAAAGGCTCACACTCATGAAAAAGGAACCTTCACGATTGTTCAATGGAGGAGGCCCCTTTTTCAACACTCAAAAAAAACTTACACTTCCCACAACACGCTCCATGAATTCTCAAACTCATGTCTTTCCAAACTCGCGCTTTTCAAAGGAACAATCGACTCTCCTACAAAGGAATGAAGGGAGCGCTAGCGCTATCGTAAGATGGCAGGGGGAGTGTGAGTCACACTTTCCAGTGCTCCATGAGAGTGAGAGGGGGAGCGCTAGCGCCCTAGCGCTCTCAAATGGATAGACAGGGAGCGCGAGGAGTGTGAGAGCATTGATGCTCCTCTAACATTGTATAGGGAGTGATAGCGCCTCTACTCAATTAATTCGAGATCTTGCACCATGGATCTCGCCTCAGGGAGTTGGTTCTCTTGGATCTCCAACTTTGCTCTGATACCAACTTAGAATTAGGAGAAACCAACACCAGTGAGGCTACGCTCACAATCTCTTATTGAATGAAGACTGATTACATCATTATATAGGAAACCATATCTACTTGGGCAGTTACAACAGATCACAGATAAATAGGATCTACATTAAAAGAAGTAGAGTTCAACTGCGTAACTACCTAGTGCTCCATTATTTCCAAGTGTAGGGCACTAATTTAGGTGGTGAAGGGAGTAATTTAGCAGCAGGCAACATAAGAATCTTAGAGGGGTTGAGGTTGATCACCACGATGCCATAGATTTTGATTGAAATTCAAGCAGCATAAACTTCATGAAATTTTTAGATGTCAAGTAGACAACGAGCAATATAGAGAGACAGAGCTGCACAAAGAGATGGAACCATGCATGAGGCACATGCCAGATGTCATTCAATATCTCGGATACCTCTTCAACGTGGACAATGAAGCCAAGTATGAAAGGTCAATGTTGAATTGTAGGACAACAATGAAGTCAAGTTTGGCAAGCAATGCGGGAATTGTGATAAGCAGTAAACTTCTACCTCACAAATAGATAGTTGGATGTAATTTTTTAAAACTTTTATCGACAAAATGAGTTTGACTTGCACAAAGGGGCTATAATCCCAAAAACTAAACAAATAATTTTACCTTTCAAATTACCGTGCCATCCTGGTTCTGCACCACCTTAAAGAATAATCATATGCTCCTTCAATAAACTCAACAATTTGCCCTGCAAAAAACTGGCATGGGAGTCAAACCCTGTTGCCTAAAGGTGATCATCATGGGAATGGACCTGATTCCAGGTAGGGAATGCACAGGAGCCCTTTGAACTCTATAGTTGACAGGCGATGGACATTGAAACTCTTTCTCATTGGCTTCCCACTGAATCACAGTCCCTTCATGGAGCTTGTTGGTTGGAAAGTGTTAAGGAAAATACCTAATTATATCTTTAACTAATTAATTAGTTAGTTTACAGTTACATGAGTTGGTAACTTTGTAACTTCTTGTAACCATATTGTGTAATTGTACATGTTCATATTAATAGAATACATATCAATAGTGTAGTGTAGTGTGTTGCATCAATTTTGTCTATGCTTAAGCATCTTTACATGGTATCAGAGCGATCTGGGCCTCACTCCATCACTGGAGGGATCTATTGCATGCAGACCACGAGGGTTTCTGTATCCATTTAAAAATATGGAAGCACTGGCCATCCAAGAGACCACGAAGGTTTCCGTATTTTCGTTGCCTAGATTGAACACTTGGGAGGGAAGATTGCTCCTGAGTTAACGTACTCCAATTTGATTTAAAATATGTTCAAAGGCCCCATATTTAAAATATGTTCAAAAGCACGGATCTTGTTAGTTTGTGAAGTGGAAAAATATTTTATTTTAATTTTAAAGGAGGTAGCTTAGAAAAAATGTTTATTTTAAAGGAAGTCCTAATATTTTTTTGGAGGTAATAAGATTTTTATTTGGCATCCATTAAGAAATAAAGTGAGTAAAGTTTTAAAAAATAGTAAAATAACAAAGTTATGGAAATTCAAGAGGTTGAATTAGAAGATGGAGCTGCCATGTATGTGAATGATTATGTGAAGAAACCATAAAATTGAAAGAAATGGTGAAAAGTTCAATATTATTGAGCAGTAAAAGCTGCATACAGAAAACTTTACCCTGAGAAAAAAAGGAAATAAGAAAGATGGGCACATATATAAAGAAAAAGTGGAGAAGAGAATGCAACAAAATACAACTAAATTTTGGTTAAATTTTTTGTTTACACCAGAGTAGACACTCATTCTCCAGTAAGTTTTTTGGTCTAAGTGGTTATAAGAAGTTGTAAGTTTTTCTATAAGCAAGTTGTGTTCCCCATGTTTTGTAAGCCCTGATAGAGTCAAGCCTACATAGATCAATATGTGATCATGTAGTGTGTCCCTGGTTTGATCAGATCATGTAGTGTGTCCTTGGTTTCAAGCAGCTTGAGGTGCTGACAAGTGGAGGAATGTGGAATGTGGTATTAAGTCCACTTTGGTAGATACTAGAGTGTCTATTAAGTCCACTTTGGTAGAGGAATGTGGTATTAAGTCCACTTTGGTAGATACCAGGGTGTCTATTAAGTCCACTTTGATAGATACAAGGGTGTCTACTCTTGATGATTGTATTGGAGAATTTGAATCCTCCATTGAGATATTAATATGAGAGTTGGTTAAGACCAAGTTTTTTTTAAGAGGGAGTTATGTCTTTGCTTAATCTTTTCACTAAGCCCCCTACATAGTGCAGTGTGTTGCATCAATTCTGTCTATGCTTAATCTTTTTACGAAGCCCCTTACTGTTGTTATTGGCTTGGCATCACAAATTAAAACCCTCTCTTTCTTTTTCTCTCAACATCTTCTTCAACTGCATTGCCTAGATTTGATCCAAGACTCTGATGCTATTAGTATATTGTAGAGAATCCATGATTAACAAAAAAAACATTTGGCAGATTGATAGTCCAGTTGTACTAGTAGAATGTATAGAATGTAGGATTAACAAAAAACAATTGGCAGAATAGAAGCCATAACTTAACTCATATGCATATGCATGGATGCCTCTTCAATCCCTGCGTTTCTGTTTGGAATTCGGATGCCTTGGACTTCGGTAGTGCGTTGGACACCTCCCCATCTGCGTGCAATGATCGGTAGTGCGTTGGACACCTCCCCATCTGCGTGCAATGATTATGTAGATTGTCACAATTTTTTGTTTTTTTAATTTATGTGATAAATATGAACTTAAAATTATACAGTATTTTAATTATACAGTTTTAACCATTTAAATCTGCCAAATCTAATTAATAAAATAAACCAAAAAAAAATTATACACTAAAAAAATCAAAACTTAAATTTTTTTAATTAAACTAAAAAATTTAAATTAAACTAAGGTTTTTAGGATTGGTCAACCAGATTGCCGCCGTCGATTCAAAACGAAAAAGGTTTTTTAAAATATTAACAAGGTGAGTATTGCCGCCATCAATTCAAAACTGAAAAGGTTCTTAAGAACATTAACATGGTTGAAGGAGATGGGTGGTACTGGGTGCTAAAAACTTAGAATAAAATACCTTGTAGTATAAGTCAATATCTTAATCGTCCTGGAAGGATAATAAATACCACTATCGAAGCAATTCGATTGACGTGTTTAAGACAGAAAACTAAACAAACTCACAATATTTAATTTAATAATATTCACTACCATTAAATTTTTTTATTTCAGAATTAACTGAAGTCTACTTCTGATAGGCTAGAATATGTTTTTTATATGCATTATACTTTAACATTTAATAATTATAATATAATAATAATAATAATCTATTTTTAAGGTTATTGGCAAATCACATCAAATTGGTGTATGAGATCCCTTGTTTGTGGGACAAGGGATCCTCYTCCACCCAGCAATTTGACTGGTAAAATKTAKGGATACTCRTATTGACCCSTKSWYACATARGCWCACAKAAGTGGATCAAAGMCSACCCCCATGWCCTTCAACTTTARAGAACACTTSAKTRGGCCCAAWGGTTAAGAACATGTGYTATCTCTGGGGAGGTCAYAKKWTMAAAACCGACAGGAAGTAGGGATACTCATATTGACCCCTTATKACAATGCTAGAAGGGTAGATAACCCCTGAAATAGAGATKCATTACAATTTTTWTTWTWTTTTTTTGATATTTTCATTATAAATAAWGATTATATATCATAAACTATCAACCTATTCGTTTTAAGGTGAGCAGTGAAGCGACKCTTGCATCAAGATTGCCTGATACATTCCAAATTACAATGCATCTGCATATTATAAAAAAATTGGTTTTACAATGCACCTATATACTAAAAAAAAAAATGGTATATTCATTTTAAAATAATGTTAGCCTTGAACCTCGTAGCGGTTAATAAATTTGAAGTTAAATTAACAAAAGGAATTCAGATGGAAATGCCAATGTTCTGAAAATTGTCATATCACGTGAACAGTTTGACAGGTGGTGAGTATTAGTTTATTGATTGTTTCAGAGACATGGAGATGCGAATGGAGATCTAATTGTGGTGACATTCAGTTATCGCCAATAGCGAAAAGAACGTTTTGTTTCGATGTAGAGTATTATTTGTTTATTGACTATAAACTATATATATGCCACATTTAACATTTAAAAAATTAATGCAAACTATGGCAATTGTTTTTAATAACGACTTACACTATATTGAATTTGATAGGCCTTTCACAGAAATAACTCACAGATTGAATTTTGACCCTGTGTCTCTTAAATTTATTTTATTAAAACAATATTACAGTATCAATCAATATATATAAAATAAATATAAGTTTGTTCCAACCAAAATACATTTTAGATATAAATAACATATTTTTAAGCAGTCAATCAATATATATAAAAGAAATATAAGTTTGTTAGCACCAAAGTACATTTTCTACATAAATAATATATTTTAATAATTTTTAATCAATCAATATCTATAACAGAAATATAAAGAAATATAAGTTTGTTCTCACCAAAATATATTTTCTACATAAATGCATTTTAAATTTATTTTATTAAAATAATATTTAAAAAAAAATAAAAAAATATCAATATTTAGAAAAGAAATATAAATTTATTAAGACCAAAATAATTGAGTTTAACTCGATAAGATCATTCGACGGACCCAACTGGGAAAAAATGTGAGGAAAAGCAAAAAAACATTTGATAGGTCTTTCACAGAAATGACCCACATATTGAATTTTGACCCTGTGTCTCTTTAATTTATTTTATTAAAACACTATTTTAAAAAGTTTACACTGTCAATCAATATATATAAAAGAAATATAAATTTGTTCTTACCAAAATACATTTTAGATATAAATAAAATCAATCACTATCTATAAAAGAAATATAAGTTTGTTAGCACCAAAATACATTTCTTACATAAATAACATATTTTAATGGATATATATAAAAGAAATATAAATTTGTTCGCACCAAAATACATTTTAGATATAAATAACATATTTTTAACAATTAATCAATATCTATAAAAGAAATATAAGTTTGTTAACACCAAAATACATTTCGGACATAAATAATATATTTTAGCAATCTCTAAAAATCAATCAATATTTATAAAAAAATATATATAATTTTTTTTTCACCAAAATACATTTCTTACTTAAATGCATCTTCAATATATTTTATTAAAATAATATTAAAAAAATAAATAAATTATCAATATTTTTAGAAAAAAAATATAAATTTATTAGCACCAAAATACATTCCTCATTCCCCAGATTAATAACATAATTGAGTTTAGCTAGGTCATCTGACAGAGGAAAAAATGTCTGGCCACTCTAAATGAAAATACAGGAGAAGCAAACAACCATCTTGAAAACCACAACCACATAGAAGTGATAGTCACTATCAACTATCTTTTGAGGCTTGGAATGGCCAAGCATCTAACCAACAACAAGGTAGACCTAACCGCCCTTACTGAATAGGAACCATTGCATGAGGGTGCAAGACACGACAAATAAACCATACTTGGAATTCGCACACAAACATAATTATAAACATAATCTTAAACAAATACAGAGACTACAATTGTGCACCCCTCATCCAAAAGACATTGAGAACGGTGTGTCGCTCATCCACAAACTCAGAAAACTCTTGAAATCACTCAAAGTCCTTGAAATATTTCTTACAAAGTCCAAAAGTTTCCAAAAAACACATGAATTCCTCTACTCCCCATAACACTTCCCGTACAACTAGGATACAATATGACATCACATTATTAACATCATGCATCTTCCATTATGCATTGGCTTCAGGTATATCACCTACATGAATCAAGACTGTAGAGTTACCCATACTCTGTGATCACAACATTCAATTTTGTAATCATTTGTAACACGAAATGTAAATGATCTGCAAATTTGTTTACTGTCTCTTGTGCTTTCATGGGATGATTTAGTGTTTAGTGTTCAGAATCATCTTGTGCTTTAATGGGATGATTTAGTGTTCGGTGTTTGGAATCATACATATATGTATCCTTAATTTATTTTCACTGTGCATAAGGTAACATTAACTTTCACTATGCATGAGGTAACACTAACTTATTTATGTATGAAGTTACGAAGTTATGGCTGATTTAGATACAACACAAAATTCAGAGGGACGCTAGAATCATGAGCAAATCATGAGGATGGCTTCCTAGAAGTTTGGTTTACATTTTTTGGATTATCATAGATAACACATAGGTAGTCATTTTCTCGGATCTACAACGCGCAAACATACTCTGTGCAACACAGTTATAAAAACTGCACAATCAACTTCTTCGTCGCTGAACTCTCGGGAATTTACTGCACAGTTGCCAGACTGCACAATATACTGTGCGTTGTGATGAAAACATTAATACATAATAGAATACTGTGTCGAGCTTATGCTCCAACAACTTTTTCAAACTATTATGAATACCAGAGCTTGTGCTCTCAGACTTCTTCGACTCCTTACACA
>SNQJ01S0008938.1:12226-33270 GCA_010110895.2 Picea sitchensis | reverse complement strand
TTATTGTAGTTCTCGTTGAGGCCTTCAGCGTTCTTGGCCGAACCTCGTGATTGAGTCTTGTAGTTAGTCGAGTGGCGTCATACAGTTCATTACGTCGCTACTGCTACACGTGCGCACACACACACAAAAAAAAATTTGCACCTGTTACTAGAATGATTGTCGTAACGAGGCGGTTCGTTACAGTCTGTCATGAAAAACAAAGTCGTTTAGTTTGTCAGACATGCATGAGTTTATTTAATGAGCCGATATTTATCTTTCTCGAGATTTGTTATGTAGTTAGTCAAAATTTATTCTCGTCTTTAATGTTTGAGTCGGTTAGCTTCTACAGAAAGTCTCGGTTTTAGTCTTTATATGTTCGAGTCTATAGTTAGTCAATAGACACAAAACATAGAGAATAGTCGAGAGTTAGCAACAACAACACATGTGGGGAGTTTGAGAAGTTTGAGAGCACAAGCTCTGTGTGTTTTTTTTTTTAAGATGCAGAAGTTGTTTAGAAGTCGTTGGAGAAGAAGCTTGTCAAGTTATTGTATTATGCATTATCATGCATCGTCAAAGTTTTAATATAGATAAAGTATTTTGAGTGTTGACATATTTTTGAGTTTTTGTTGTGTTTATGAGTTCATTTTTTTAACTTTACAACAGTGTGAAAAAATCATTTCATTAAGTGGTTTATCATAACGCACGGTATATTGAGTGGGCTATGATCTGTGTGGTAAGTCCTGAGAGGTCAAAAACGAAGAATTTCACTGCGTGATTGTTGTAACTAGGTTGCGCAGAGTTTGTCTACGTGGTGTAGATATGAGATTTGGTATTAGAGAAGGTTCTATCAGAGAAATTTCTAAGAGAGAAAGTTTTATCAGAGTGAGTTTCAAGAGAGACAACTCTATTGAAAAGTGAAATCATGGCTTCTCCTTCAAATCTGCAACCTCCCACTTTTACAGGAAAAAATCATGAGTTATGGTCCTTGACCATGAAGTTGTTATTTTGGGGTCAAGATGTATGGGAGATAGTCAAGAATAGCTAGGTGGAAATATAATATCAAGTAGCATACAATGCACTCACACAATATGAGAAGGATACCTTGAAATATTAAAGAAAGAAGGATGGAAAGGCGATATTTTACATACATCAAGTCATACATGATAGCATACTCCGAAGAGTTGCATCAACAAAGCACTCCAAGGAAGAATGAGACATATTACAAACCTCTTATCAAGTTATGTACAAAGTCAAGACTTCAAAACTACAAATTCTTAGAATATATTATGAAACTCTTTCAATGAAAGACACAAATTCAGTAGATTCCTTTTACACCCATGTTCTTGGCCTCATAAATCATATTAACTCTCATGGATAAACCATAGAGGACAAAAAGGTTGTTGATAAGGTACATAGGAGTCTTCCTCCTAAATTTTATACTCTTGTTGTGACCTTAGAAGAAAGAAAAGACATGAGTCATTTTAGTCTAGATGAGTTGCAAGATTCCTTCATTAATCATCAACACAGATAAAATAGATCAAATATGTCATTAGATAATGAATTTTCCACGCAGTGATCTATAATTCATGGAAGAGGAAGGGGAAGAGCTAACTCTAGAGGCCGATGAAGAAGTTTTGCTAGAGGTGGACGCAGTAGCATTCTTGGAAATGACGATGGAAGAGGAAAATATCCAAATAACAGCTAGCCAAGTGGTTGTTTTCATAAATTCAAATCACTTTTGGAGAATCAAAGTGGTTATTACGTCAAGGTTATAAGCACTAACAGAGGAGGTGAATACATTTCAAGAGAGTTTCATAACTTTTGTAAATTTCAAGGCATTTTCAAGCAATTCATTGTGTGGTATACACCACAATAGAATGTTGTCGCATAGAGGAAGAATCAAACCATCATGGAAATGGTGTCTAGTATATTGGCAGCCAAACATTTGACAAATGAGTATTGGGATGAGGCAGTAGTAACTACATTATACATCAGGAACATATGCTTGACAAAGAGTGTGAAGAACAAAGTTCCTCAAGAATCTTGGACAAGTATGAAGTATAATGTGGCGTACTTAAAAGTTTTTGGTTGTGTCACATACACACATGTTCCAGATGAGTTGAGAAAGAAGTTAGATAACAAAGGAGAAAAATGTATATATTTTGGGTATTCAGAAGATACAAAATCATACAAGTTGTATGATCCTATTGCAAGAAAGTTTATAATCAATCGTGATGTTCAATTTGTGGAGAATGAAGCATGGGATGGATGAAGTGGTCAAAAACCATGTACATATCAGTGCACAATTATTTTCACTATTGGAACTTCGACACAAGTCCCATCCCAAACCACTCGTGTGAGATCAACAGATGCGCAGTCTACACCTAGAGTGCAACAAATTCCAATAAGTATCCCAAGTAGTTCTACATCTCCACATCCAACATTAGCAAGTTTGTTACCAATGAATACAAGAAGTCTATGTGAATTCTATAATGTTGATACAACAAATTCATTTTTAGATTTTTCTCTATTTTCACAAATAGATGATACATTAACTTTTGAATAAGTTGTCAAAGATGATGTATGGGAAGATGCCATGGATGAAGAAATTAAAATAATTGAGAATAATCAAACATGGAAGTTGGTAGATGTACCTGGAAATAAGGATGTGATAAGTGTCAAACAGATTTATAAAACTAAGAAAGATGCAAAATGAAATGTACAGAAGCGTAAGGAAAGGTTAGTTGCAAGAGATTTTACACAACAACCTGGAATTTATTTTAATGAAACATTTGCACCAGTTACATGCATGGAAACATTCAAAACTGTGTTAACCATTGTTGCACAGAATAAATGCCATGTTTATAAAATGGATGTAAATTCATCATTTTTGAATGGACACTTAGAAGAAGAAGAATGTGTGGAACAACCACAAGGATATGAGATTCTGGGACAAGAAAAGAAAGTATACATATTAAAGAATACATTGTATGGATTAAATCAAACTCCCATAGTTTGGTAGAGTCACGTAGGTTCCTAGCTCATTCAAAATGGATTTCAGAGAAGTGAATGTGAGCCAACACTGTACATCAAAGAAAATAAGAAATGTAATATGTTAATTGTTCTTTTATATGTAGATGACTTTATTTTTGCAGGGGATTTTGGAATAGAAGAATTTAAGTTAGTCGTGAAGAATGAATTTGAAATGACTAATTTGGGGCTTATGAGATATTTTCTAGGTATTGAAGTTATCCAGTCTAAAGATGGTATATATATTTCTCAATCTAAGTATGCGCATCGAATTTTGAAAAGATTCAATATGATAAATTCCAAGGAAACCCCAACACCTGCTATAACAAGATTGAAATTAAGAAAGGAAGATGAAGGGTTCAAGGTGGATCCCACACTATTTTAAAGAATGGTAGGCAGTCTTATGTATCTAAGAGAAACAAGGCCTCATAGTATGTATGGAGTGAGCCTGATTTCAAGGTTCATGGAGAATCCAAAGCAATCCCATTGGAAGGCACAAAAGAGAATTCTGATATATGGGATTGAAACAAAAGACTTTGGTATTATGTATTCTACTTCAAAATATTTAAGACTTATTAGATACACTGATAGTGATTGTGGAGGCATCATAGATGACAGGAAAATTACATCTCAATACAAATTTCATTTTGGAACATGTATAGTGTCATGTGAATCAAGGAAGCAACCCATTGTGATTCTATCTTCAACAGAAGTTGAGTATGTCACAACTACAAGCGCAACTTGTCAAGCAGTTTGGATGAGAATAATGTTAAAATATTTGTTGCAAGATTAACGAGAACCAACGATAATATTTTGTTACAAAAATTACGCCATCATGTTATCAAAGAATCATGTGTTTCAAAAGAAAACCAAGCACAATGATACAAGATATAAGTTTATATGAGAATTGGTGAATAACAAAGAAATATGTTTACAATTTTGCAGGTCTAAGGAACAAGTTGCATACATATTTAAAAAATCTTTGGCAAGAGATTCATTTCAAGAACTACATAGTTGTATAGGAATCGACACAATACCAGATGTTTGAAAGTACATGTAAATTCAAATTTTTTATCTAAATTTTATATTTTGTAAACTCACCTACTTGTAATTAACGGGTAGTGTTGAAAATATTAATTACAAGCCATAAGCTTCAGCGTCTGTAGACTCTATCTGTCGTGAAAAACGAAGTCGTTTAGTTTTTTAGACATGATCAAGAAGAGTGTCAGCAGTTGTTTATTTAATGAGTCAATCCTTATCTTTCTCAAGCTCTTTTATGTAGATGAGAGTGAGTCAAAATTGATTGTCGTCTCTAATGTTTGAGATAGTTAACTTCTACGGAAATTCTTGGTTTTAGTATTTATATGTATGAGTTTATACATAGTCAATAGACACATAACAAAGAGAATAGTTGATGGTTAGTAGTAACAACAACTGTGAGGAGTCTGAGAAGTCTAAGAGCACAAAATCTGTGTGTGTTTTTTTGTAAGTTACAAAAGTTGTTTAGAAGTCGTTGGAGCATAAGCTTGTCAATTTAATGTATTTTATATTAGCACGCATCACCGAAGTTTTAATATATATCAAGTATATTGAGTGTTGACATATTTCTGAATTTTTGTTGTTTTTATGAGTTCATACGTTAAATATTAGAACAATGTGAAGAAATCGTTTCATTAAGTGTGTTATCCCAGAGCGTAGTATATGCACAGCAACGAAAAATTTCACTGCGTCGTTGTTGTAACTTCATTGTGAAAAGTTTGTCTATGCGCTGTAGATTTGAGAGAAAAGATGAGGAAGACAAAAGACTTCTTAGATTTAAAATAGAAAATTGAAGATCTGTTGATTTTAAATGATTTACGATTTTAGGTTATTTTAAATTTACAATAAACACTGAAGACTAAAGGTTAGATACTTTACAATTGTAAATGAGATACATATAGATAAAAAGGAAGATTGATTTTGACATAAATCATATAAAACAAAACCTGTATTTCAACACAATATTCTATGGTATCAGAGTGGGTGATCCCTACCTATTTTCTGTGAGCGTATTCAACTCCATTTTCTCCATTGCCTACCTAGTTTAAGGTTGGAGATCACACCCTTTTGGGTCTATTTGGCCTTTTTTCTTTGGCACGTGTGGATTTGGCCCTCGACACTTATTCCTGTATTGGATTTTGTTTTCCTCTAGATTATATCTTATCTATTTACATAGTGGGTGTGCAGTCTCAGATCCATGGGCGCGATGCCACCTCTTAAATGAAAAGAACCAGTATGGTTATTCCTATTATTTTTCATATGATTGCAATAATGTTTTTGAGTGTGCAGGTTTACAAGACAATGGTTCATTTTCAATAGTGAATTATTATGAATAAAACATGGAAGAAAATGAAGATATTGATGAAGAAAATATTGAGTCAATTTTTATGGTGTGGAGCCCAGAAGAAATCAAGTATTATTATGAATTGATGTCGCAATAGTCCATTGAGAAAGACATTGATGATTGTATCCAGAAAGGGAAGAAAAACACTTATGAAAAGTTGGAAGTATTTGCAAGATCATTAAAGACAAACACTTCCAAGAACCTACAGAAGTGTTGAGGACAAAGAACAATAGTCAACCGCCAAGTTCCAAAATGAAGAAGAACATAGCCAAGAGGACACTAAAGCATAACAGAGTCAAGCTGAAACATATTTGGAGCATCAAGCCAAGGAGGAAGCTCCATCTCCATCACTATCTCACAGTAAGAAAGGTCAATATGAAATTGTTAGAGTCAAGTTGTAAACCTAGTTGAGAGACCAAGACTAACAGGCATGTTACTTATGTTAGGAATTTGTATTGTAGACAATCCATTTATCCATTAAGGGGGAGACTTTGAAATAATGGAAAATTAGTTGCGGTGATTAGTTGAGGTTGGATCCAACCATTTCAAACTGTATGGAACCTTATATATACATTGTAATTCTCATTGATTAATTGAACAAAGTGTGCCTTTGCTTCCCTGACCTCCAGGTGTTGTCTCGCCTGAGGAGTCGGTTTTTCATGTTCTCAATTCTTAAGTATCTTTGCACAGCAAAATCATGGCTTATTTTGTATAAGACACATATATTTTATGTTTACACAGTGGGTGTGCAGTCTTAGATCCATGGGCGCAGTGCCTTGTCTTTTCATAGCAGAATCGTGGCTTATTCTCTATAGGATGTTTCCCTCAACACTCAATATAGGATCTTGGGTCCTTTGTCTACTATTGTGCGTCGCTTCCTATTTCGTGCACCGCTATGTAAAATCAGATTATAAGTGAGTGAATCCCAAAATGTGTGCCCTCTCTCTTAAATATGTGGCCTTATTGGATCATTGCCCTTAAATATGTGAAAGTTGCTAGCCTTTAAGAAAGTTTTCTTGGGCCCGAGTCCTCTCGAGGTTTGATCATTATTGGTGTATTGTTTTTACTAGTGCACCTTCCTGTTCAAAATGTTATGTTGTTGTAGATCAAGCGTTCAGATCATGCATCTATCTGGGGAGCCTCTCTATTAGAGAACAACCTGCACATTATGTTTTCCATATGATTCAACAATCAAACTCCCTAGCACGCATGGATTTTTGGCCATTTTTGTTATATGTTGCAGGTCACCCTTGAACACTTAGATCTGCCAGATGTGCTTTCTTAGATCGTGACATAATAGATCCATGGGTGTGGCATTCTGTTGTAGAGAGTTCTATGATACTTGAGAGACCACTAGGAAGGGGTACGAACTTGGAAGCGATTCAGAGGAGTCTCTAGATTGTGTAGCTTTTTCTATGATATGCTTGTGGTGTGATTTGAGTTGAAGGCATAGTGAGTTTGTCATACTTGTATTGACATGTCGAGTCACAGATTGCGAAGATGATGGTTAGAATGTGTCACTACCTCATAATTGTGTTTAACATTTTTTTTTCTACAACCATGTTCTTTCACTTTGTTTGGCTCACTTTTTAGGTGGACATATGAGTCAACATATTGAGGGAAGAATGGGGAAAGAATTGTGAAAGTATTCACCCTTGAAATATTTATCCTCAATGTGTTCATTATTATTAGAGCTTTCGCATATGAAACCTTCACCAACAACATGATTATGCTTGAGATTCTAAATTTTATGAAAACAAAGCACGATTAGTCATGTGGTAGTAGAGTTGGTCCACTACCTAATTGGGGATGGGGTTTGTATAGATTATTTGAGGTGCTCCATAGTCCTATTTTATTGTAAATACTAAGTAGTATTCTCATACCTCTGTAAAGGGAGAAATTTAACATAGTTTTAATAATCATTTGATACTTGATTCTATAGTTATTAGTCCCTACCGAAGGCGTAGAGGGACTATAGAGATCGATAATTCATTGAATTCATATTAATATGTCCTTTGACTATAAATTTTCGCATCATCTGTATTTTTCGAACTATATAAGTAAAAAAAATATTTTTTATATAATAAAAAAAACCTTATATGTCATCGTCTTATTGGAGAATATATTGGAGGTCTTATTCCCAGCTTCGTTGTTCTAAATATTTTAAATGTTTAGATATCCAAAGTTTTGAGCTTAGACACTATTTTTTTAATTTTTATTACATTTTTACTGAAATGTTTACATACCAAAAGTTTTGAGCATCGACGGTGTTTTTTAGTGTTTTTATTATTATTTCTATTTGTATTGAAATGTTTACATACCAAAGTTTTAGAGAATTAACACTTTTTTTGAGGTGCTTGAATATGTCTAACATCTTAAATGTTTACATAGAGCGAGGTCCTTATACAAACCTTACAACTTAAATGTTTAGATACCATGAAGCCGTTAAACATCCTGACAGCCTTAAATGTTTACCTAAATAGGCTTCTCATAGTACATTTTTCCTCAAAGTTTTCCAAATTTGGACAATATTGTTGTCCACCGCCAGTTGCATAGCCATTGTATGTTTCATACTTCTTCTATGCTTGGAATGCAATTTGGTCATTGTTGAAGATACATACATTGTTTACTGGTTCAGTGGGTGCTTCTTGTTTGTTGGTTCGTCAATTGTTGCTTGTTGTTGTTTGGTTCAACTTTGCAAGGTTGAGGACCTGCACCTATGGTTGTACATGTTAGTGCTTGTTTCTTTCCTTTGTTTACTTCATCTTTGCAGGATTAGGGTCTTGCATGCACAGTTGGAGCAATTTTTTTTTTACTCTACGAGGTCCAGGTTATGCACCCACAATTCGATCTCTGATTTTGTCATTCATCGTTTCAGAGTAAGTTTCGATGCCATAATTTCATTTCTTATCATTCATTGTTGTTCACTATTTTAATTTTTCAAGTAAGAATGTTTTAGTATTTCTACTGGTATCCTCGTCATATGTTTCGGGTTTCTTTTGTGCTTGGGCTGCAGTTTGGTAATCATTGGAGAAACATATGTTGTTTATCGGTTTAGTGGTTTTTTCTTGTTCGTTGGTTCATTGGTTCATCGGTTGATGCTTGTTGTTGTTTGGCTCAATTTTGTAAGTTTGAGGTCCTGGGGCTGCAGTTGGGCCTATTCGTGCTTCCTCGTTGGCTTGTTTCTTTCTGTTTTCTTTTATTTATTTCAGCTTTGCAGGGTTGGGGTCCTACACTAGAAGTTGGAGTTGGTTTTTTTTTCACTTTGCGGTGTTCACGTCCTCCACTAGCAAGTGGACCTGCGGTTTTGTTGTTTTCCATGTCTAGCGAAGTCGAGATCTGACGCATGTCTCATGCCCGCCTATCTTGCTCTTAAATTTTTCTCCAATTTTTTTTCCTAGCTATGGAACATACCTACATGCCTTTGAAAAATGTTCTTGTAGAAGAAAAGGATACTGAGATGGTGCTATCAAGAGTGGTGTTTCCAGGATTGAAAATTACAGTATTCAGTTTCTATGTTGTTTGGCGTGCAACATTTCTACCATAATGAATTTGTTCTGAAATGCATCACAACATTTACATTTGGACGAAACCATTATCATTATAGGATACTTCAGTGTTGACATGATACTAAATAGTGGCATAACAAATAATTGGACAACTACATGTGCAATTACAATGTCCGCTATCTTTTTGTTAAGATAAAACATGTGGACAATGCACTTATTAACCATATATGCTTAAATGTGCCCATATCACAATACAACCTAGTTATCTTGTACACACACTCGTATGACCACGATACAATTTGTCTTGTACTTGAAATATGAGATGTACATCAAAGATACTGCAAAATTATATTTCGATGTCTCAAAGCATATCTGGATACTTTGCTACAGAAAACCAAAATCATTTAGCTATGGCCATGCAATTTCTTAATATTTTCTGGCTTGTAATATATTTTGGAATGAAATTTTTTATATAATTACAACCATGGATGAAGAAAATTAAAGGTTCATGTTTCTAGATTCTATCCTTTATTCTATTCCTTGATTCTCATTTAATGTATGTACATATTACTTGTCCTCCTGTGCATACCAGCTTCCATTCATGTTCATTGTATTTTGTGTTTTCCCACATTGAAACAAACAAAATAGCTCGAGAAAACAAAGGAGTCTTTACTGCAAGTGTAGAAGAGGAGATACAAAGGTACATGCTTGTACTGTTATTTCATATTCCACTATTTTGTATTTCATTTATTGTTTGTACATCTGTTCACCTAATTTATTGTATGTGGATATTGTGTATCTTCCTACATAATAACTTATCTTTATGTCCTTTGTATTTTTTGTGCCGCTACATTGAAATAAATCGAACTATGTTTATTTTTTTTACATGTCTTCCTCCATACCAACTTCCTTCATGTCCATTTTATTTTTCTGCATTGCTACATTTAAACAAACAAAGTAGCTGGAGAAGACGATGGACTCTTTGTTGCAAACGTAGAGGATGAGTTACAAAGGTGCATGCTTATACTCTTATTTCATATTCTAGTGTTTAGTATTTCATTTATTTTCTATATATTTGTTCTACTTGTTCTACTGCTTCGCACCTATTTTACTATATGTAGATACTACATATATTTCTACATAGTAACTTATCCTCCTGTGAATTGTATTTTCATTGTTGCTACATTGAAATAAATATAACTATATTTCTTTCTTTTACATGTCTTTCTACATACTAACTTACCTTTATGTCCACTGTGTGTTCGAAATTGTTACATTGAAAGAAACAGATTGGTTGGACATGAAGATGCATTCTTATATGCCACATCAGAGGGGGTTGAAGTACAATCTTCAAAAAGGTATAACAACTATGCTAGTAAATAAAACACACAAAATGGGTGGGTGCATATAATATTTGAATAGAAAACGATGATTTGGAAACAATGGGTCTTCATTAAGACTTCCCTCTTCCAAACATTTCCCTCCCCATTTCTAATTTTCCCACTTTCTAGTATCCCTTTTTTTCCCTCTTCTATGCTTAACCGAATTCCCCTTTGTTTTTCTCGTTTGCTTTCTCTTTCTAGTTTCTTTTCTTAGTCGTCTTTCCAAAAATGTCTAGGTGCATGGGTTGGTGGACTCACGACTTCACATTTATAATCATGCTTCTATATCACGACTCCGACCGATGGTTTCCCCATTCCATACTTCGCGAATTTTTCGATCATGGGTTCTTGGGCCAACAGGTTCAATATTGCGCCTCTAGCTTCAGAGGTTGCACTATACACAAATTGGTCTCCATACCCCCCTATTCCCTGTTACACATTTTTTCAATAAAAAAATCTGAGATATACAATTTGACCGTCGAGTCCTCATGTTTCATGAGTATCCCTTGACACCCTATTTCGTATTCCATCTCCTTCGACCATGTATGTGACATTCAAAACAATTATGGACAATATACAATGCATATGATTATTTATTCCTTCTGATTTTCATCTACACATGCTTGCATCTGAAAATTTTTGACTAGTGACATGGCCATGAGTAGTCAATCATCACAAACATCAACAGACTCACAAGGCCAAAGGTAAATATCCATACATTGTGTTCCTCATATGTTTACCAAACAAATATCCTCAACTATTTATTCATCTATGCCATGGTAAATATGTTGATTTCATTTGCAACACATACTTTGCAGTTCACAAGAAGTATCAATGAGCACAAGTGAGATGCCGAACATAGTGCAAGTTTCGCAGACTAAGAGGTCTGGTTGCAAAAATTTGGTTCCATACTTCATTCAAGTTGTGCATCTACTTGTACATTTATGCTAGGAAAAAAAAAAAAAAAACTCAAACTACCATTCATATTACTTTTCCTTTTCAAAAAATGTCACTAGGTCTAAAATTATAACACCCAAAATACTATCAATAGAGGGCCTGAATAGCTGTCGAACTGGACAAGTGTTTGTTGGGTACATAATGGTTGTCTATAGAACCTACTTGGACAAGGAAAACAAAACTAGATCCATTATGCATGCTGACATGACAAAAAACGAATCCCTGATGACAGTCACACTGACTATTGCCACAGAACTTGCCCAAAAACATGCAGAAAAGATATTTCTAGATAATGGGATATCCATTACAAATTGTAATATATTGCCCATAATAGTATATGACCGTGGTGATTGTGATCGGATTATATCGCTCAATGAAACAGGTATTGTGGAAAATATTCCCTCTATTTGTTCAGAATATCATTTCATCCCGAACATAACTATCAACCAACTTGCACAGAGCAATGACACTTACCTAATCAGAACTATTGGTGCAGTTGTCACACTCGCGAGAAAGATTGGCTCGCAACACATTATCCATATAAAATATGGAGAGTCAAGCAACGATAAGGCAATGGTATCGTTCTCCATATCCAGTTTTGTCCTTTACTTTGACATGTCCATGTATATCAGTTATGTTACACAACTATTCCATTGTTCCATGTTGCAAGTGCAATTGTTTGACACCTATTCAAATTTGTTTTCCTCAATGGAAGAACAATTGCATAAAGGGAAATTTCCACTTATGCTCTTCAAAAATATAACAAAGAAAATAGATGTTAAAGAAAGGATCTTTCGCACAACCCAAGCAACATTTGTAACAGAATTACGAACATACATAGTACAAGATCTCAACAAACTAACTATCTCTACAATTATTGTGCATATATATCTACAATGTCATCCTCACTTTCCTCATACATATTTCCTTCACCAATTTTCCGCAGTTTTTCTTTTTTTGTTCTACAGTTGTATATTATATTGTTCAATATATTAACTGCTATGGTCATGTGCCCAAGTTGAAGGTGTTTTGGTTGCAGGGAGTGCATACTTGACCCCCTTCGATATTGTATGTGTCAAATGAAACTCTGCTTTTTCTACTTCTTCTTTCATAATTGATGATACAATTGATTTTCTATGATGCAGTAAAAAAATCCCTTACATATATAGACCTTTCCTCAATGCTTCCATCCGAACCGCGGGCAACGTAATTGTACATTGTACAATTAGGCAGCCTCTGTTACAAGATGTGCTTCATGGGTTAGCATAATTTCCATATGAAGTATACCTACAGAAAAAGGAAAACATTGTCTACATGCTGCGTGATATTTGGATACATAACAAATTTACCTTAAATGAGGACAATGCAATACTGCATATCGACTGAAAAAAAATAAAAAAATCATATCAAGCTTTGGCAGGAAACGAAAAAATTTCATGTGTGTGTGTAATTTTTCTTCAATACCCAAATGAATGTTCGTCAAACTCGAGTTCTTCGAAGTTTACATCTATGGTTGTAAAATTTTATTTCCATAGATTTTGTCTCTTTTTGTGCACCTGAAAAAACAAGGAGAATTCAACTAAAAATCAAATTGTTGTTGTTATTTTAATGTTCTTTTGCATCTCCGAGTAATATTTTTTCATATTTGTTGGCATGTCAAATTGAAACAAAAATGGTGTCTAGTTGTAGATTTGTTGGAGGATTCTGCACCTTTTTGGGTGCTTAAATTGGAAAAATGTTTTCCAACTATATAACCATGGCTAGATTTATGCATTTTTTGGGTACCCAAATAAAAAAGAGGATGATCTCAAATTATACATTTATGGTATGATATATGCATTTTATCGATGCCCTAATTGAAAAAAAGAGATCAACATGGATTGAAGCATGAGCTTGAGATCTTCACAACTCACTATAGAGATTTGGGAGTTCGGGCATTGGAATTCATACATGCAGGTGCATTTATTACTAATGTACAAGTGCATAAGATTGTTCAGTCCAAAAATGGGAAGCATAAGGAAAAACCCCATACAAATTACTCAACTTTGAATAACTCAAGCCCATCCTTTGAATCGTTGAAATGTCTTTCTCCTCTGGGCATAACCATCAGGCATTTCTAATAATGTTGGAAATTAGGCATTGTTAAAACTGGTAGTGATAGAACATGGCACTATCAGAAGAAAATGTCCATAGTGATCTTTATTCATGGTAAAATAGTAATCAATAAGTTTCATGTTCCCCATTTGGGGGTTTGGTTATAGTTGGGATACAATGGTGAAGCTCTGCTGGTTTTTTCTTGTGTTGTGTTTGGAAGACTTTTGTTCATATCTCATGGCCCCAGTTATTTTCTCATGGGAACATATACCAGATGTAAGAGAAAACCAATGCCACATGTGGTTTTATATATATATCAAATTGTTTGATGCATAGGTCGATGCGTACTTCCCTATGGACCCTTGTGGGATATCAATTGATGTCTTATGTCTTCATGTGTTTCCTTGTGCCTTGACTTTCAATACATTTGGTGTTTACTTGGCTCTTGGTTGTATGCTTCATTCTGGAAAATTAATGATACATTCAGGATCTTGGTGGTTTTTCTACGATCTTAAAGAATATACAGGAATTTCTTTTCCTTTCAATATAATCTCTCTGACGCAAATGTAGTATGTGGCTCATTTTAACACTTTTCCTTGATCGATGAACTTAGCAAAATTCATCTCCACGAATATTTTGAAATAAAAGGATATATACTATGTGAAGTCCAATGGAACTATCATACGAACCACAGAACATTAAAATTCAAATTTTTCTTAAAATTTAAATTCTTCATTGTTATACTTACGATGAAGTTGACAGTACAATAATTTTCCTTAAACATCCCAAAATTGATTTTCTTGTGGCTTTTCGATGCTTCTCTTATAAAACCACATCCTGGAAACTATAAGCATGGATCACTTTATCTATTCTTTGATTGAAGAGCCTATTCACCTATTTAATGCACTTCATAGTTACTGTTAATACCATCAATGGGGCTTTCTTACACCAATTACCACTTCGGAAAATTGCCATCCTGTTTCTTTTTGTCCTCTTCTTTCCCTTTTTGGTTACTTAGTCATTTTTAGGAAACTTTCTAGGTGCAGGGGTTGGTGTATTCACATATTCATATTTCCACTGATACTTTTATATCATGAGTCTGGCCGACCGCTTCCCCATTTCATATTCAAAAAAAAAATTGAATCACGGGTTCCTAGGTAGGCAGTATCAAAATTGCGTTTCCATTGTTCTGCCACCTACAAAAAGCACCCGGACTTCTCTGATCTACAAATTGGAAACTAAATTCCCCTTTATTTTTCTCATTCACTTTCCCTTTCTGGTTGCTTATTCATTTTTCCAAATGTGTCGTCTTTCCAAATGTCTCCTGCTTTTATATACAACACCCAAAGTTCCACAATATACAAATTCACCATCAAATTTAGTCATTGTCCCATGTTCCATGTTACACATTTTTTAATCAAAAGTTGGGATACACACAATTTGATCATCGGGCTCTCATGTCTCCTGAGTAGAACTTGTGGCCCTATTTTCAATCCCGTTAGTATTCCTTGTTTTGAGTATGTCTCACGATTTTATATCACGAGTCTGACCAATCGCTTACCCATTACATACTTGTCCACTATTACCATCGTCGCTTCCTCGCCAAGCTTGCTCAACATTGCACTTCCATTGTTCCACTACCTACAAAAAACACCTAAAATTTCATGATATACAAATTGACCGCTGAAATCCATCATTGTGCCTTGTTCCATGTTACACATTTTGCAGTCAAAAGTTTGGAGACATACAATTTGACCATCAGTCCCTCACGTCTCCTGAGTATAAATTGTGACCCTATTTTGAAGCCCGACCGACTGCTTTCCATACTTAGCCATTTCTTGGAATCTCTTTCGCGGGTTGGCGGGTCAACGAAATGTGAAATGCTTAATCACTCTTCGCCATCCCTGCCACCTTCACACTTGTTTGTAGATATGCAATTATTAAGATTTAATGCTAATAGCTTATCGTCCAAGAACCGTTAAGACTGTCATTAATGTCTGAAAGGCTAGAGAATATTTGTCATTATAATGAATTGAATCAAGATTTGTGGAGGGTTGTGTTATCCTTTCCAAGTGTTCATTTCAAGAATCATGCAATCTCTTTCGGGCGTCATCGGGTTAGCGCCTTTACGGAATCTCTAATCCTTAATCGCTCTTCACCGTCACCGCCACCTTCCCACGTTTTTCTAAATATGAAATTAGTAAGCTTTAATGGTAACAACTCTTTATGCATGAACTGTGGATATTGTCATTGATCAACGAAAGGCTTGAGGAGATCTTCCATTGATACACATTAAACCAAGATTTGTGGAGGGTTATATTACCCCTTCCGAATTTTCGTTTCAAACATCATCTAGAGAAAACAAAAATTCTCATTAACTTATGGCAGCAGTTCGACAACAGTTTTGTATAGATACAGTAAACACATTTGATCATGATGACCAGAGGTTCCAGTACTCTAGGTAATATTCTTATTACTCATCTCCCTCCTCCCAGGAGAAAAAAATGAGATGGTCCATGGGTGCACCAAGAGATATATTTCAAGCCCGCCTGTGTTGATCGTTGGCGCAAAAGTTGATGCAGTCGATTTCAAGATGTAATAAGATGATCTAATGGACGATTTACGAAAATGGATAATGGAAATGCATACTTTTTTCCCACTCCTGCTCCCAAATTGAAATCAACCATAATGGGGGGCACTTCTTGGCTCGGCGATGGCGGCCCTGACAAGAGAAAAAGAAGGGGTTTTAGAAAATAAACTGACGTTGAACGCAATAGTTGCTTTGGAGATCAAGAGTAGGAATTCCAGAGGTCCAAATTAGTCCATTCGAGGAAGAAGTATTTCACTGATCTCTTTATGCTCCTAGAGATATATTTCAAGCTAATAATTATTCAATTGCAGGACCACTCTCATGTTCTTTGGATATACAATTAACATATTAGGGGATGAGGACCAAAAATCCCACTGGTGAAAGGAATATTCCTACTACTCATCTCCTTCTACCCATAATTGACTAATTTGGGCCAATGGAATTGCTCGTTCAACCTGTGTCCCTGAAGTCTTCGACTATGAGGAGGTGATCTCTTGGTGTGTCCTAACTTTCAGTTTCGAGCTCTTCTGCTTGACCTGCAACATTTTTCGTCTTCTTCCTCATGGGAATCTTGTGAGAACTATAAATTTTACCATGAGGATGGGTTCTTATGTCCTCATGGGTTTGAAAAATTATGGCTTTCTTTATTGTTGGGGTGCTCCATTGGAGCGATGTTGTGGGATGTCATGCTCTTCATAGTGGTGGTCATGGATTGGAAATTCTTCTTGCTAGAGCCTTTTCCCTACTATTTGTACAATTGAGTGGTTCCTTTCAATGTCTCCAGGTCGTCAACATCAGGAGCATGAGTGTTTTTCACCTACCTCAATTCAAGGAATTATTCCACTGCAGAACCACTCTCTTGTTTGTTTGTCGCCTCATGTCTTCTGCAAGATATTGATATTGTAGCAGAAAACATTGGCCTTCCGAGGAGAATCTTGAAAGGACTTCCTAAAAAAATCATGGTAATGACTTTTGTATGCATGTTGAAGAGCATCTCGATGCCTCCTGCATGTTGACTCACTAGAGGAACAACACAAAATTGTATGCATGTTTTTTTCTTTTTTGTAGATCCTGTACCCGTGTTTATGACAAATGTGTTCAATTCTTGGGTGCAAAGAACTCAGTCCAATTTATATGGATATATATACATTGCCAAATATTATTATTTTTTATGGATAGATATAACACCTCTTCTCATTATCATGGTTCGATAGTCTTGTAGTTCTTCAATATTGTATTAGCTCAAGTAATTTTATCTAATATGGAACATTTACCAATTATATGACAATTCATTCTGTCGATCCCATCAAGCTTCTATGAAAAAAATAATGAATTTCATACAGTTTCAAACCAACATTCAATTTTATTCGTAATGCGGATAGAACATAGCAACACTAAATGACGATGTGGCAGTCGGGGCCCTGCCCTAGAAATTCTGTTTTTATCTTAGCCTTGCTAAGCAAACGATTTCTTATTTCCCTTTCGCATCCTTGATTTATTTACTCGAAAAGGGAAATTTTATTATTTGTCCATCCCCTGGCCTCTATTTGAGCGCTTTTTACTTTATTAATGAAATTACCAAATTTCTTGTTCGCAATAAGAAAAAAAAAGGATCTACAGTGGTTGTAGTCAAATGGGACTATGAAATCCACTACAATATTAAAATTAAAGATCGTAATTATTGTTTCTAGAAATGCAATTATTAAGCTTTAAGTCTAACAACCCATCATCCAAGAAGTTTAATACTTAAGTTAATATGTCAAAGTCATGGAAGAATGTGTCAATAACACAATTACTCCCACAAGTTGCAATAAAAACTAATCTTCAAGAAAGCATTTCTCACAACCTTTTTAATGGTACAAGAATAATAGAAAACGAGTAAGTGGATAAAATATTGGACTAGAAAATGATGGTTTTGCAACAATGGGGCTTATTTGAGACCAATTACCGCTTACAAAAATTTCCCTTCGCTTTTCTATTTTCCCACTCTTTTATCCCCTTATTTTCTCTTTTTTATACTTAACCAAATTCCCCTTTCTTTTTCCCCTGTAGTTTCTCTTTCTAGTTACTTAGTCGATTTTTCTGAAAATGTCTTTTTTCGCAGGTTGGCGGATTCATAGGTTCACATTTTATTCATTCTTTTATATCACGATTCTGACTGAGCGCTTCCCCTTTCGATACCTAGCCAATTTTTCGATCGCGGATTCTCACTCAGGCGGTCTCTAAATTGCACTTCCATTGTTTTGTGACCTGCAAACAACACTCTGGCTTCTGCGATATGCAAATTTAGTTATGGACTCCCACATCATCCCCTCTTTCATCTTACACATTTTGCACTGAAATGTTCCAATAAATACAATTTGACCGTCGGGGCCTCACGTCTCCTCGAGAACCCTTGTCACCCTATTTTGAAGCCTGTCCGATCGCTTTCCACACTCGGCCATTTTTTGGAATCTATTTTCCAGATAGTCGGGTTGGCGGGTTCAAGAAATTTCCAATTCCTAGTCGGTGTTTCATGTTCCCACCACCTTCAGACTTCTTTCCAAGTATATGCAGTAAGTATACAACTTCTCCATAAACATACAGAAAATATCTTGCCAGGAAATCGAATATTTGTTACAGATTTGAATATATTATCCCTTCTTTTCCCTCTTCGATAATTGACTGAATTCTCATTTCTTTTTCCTCTCTACTTTCTCTTTCCGGTTACTTAGTCATTTTTCTGAAAATGTCTAACTGTGCGGGTTGGTAGACTCACAGGTTCACATTTCCACTCGTGATTTTATATCGCGACTTTGATCGACTGCTTCCCATTCCATACCTAACCACTTTTCATATCATAGATTCTCGGGCAGGTGGGCTCTAGATTGCACTTCCATTGTTCTGTGACCTACAAACAACACCCAGACGTCTGCGATATACAAATTTATTGCCGGACTCCCACATCATACCCTCTTCCATGATACACATTTTGCACTCAAAAGTTCTGAGACCTGGAATTTGACCTTTGGGTCCTCACGCCTCCTAGGGAACTATTCTCACCCCATTTTGAAGCTTGTGCATCCGCTTTCCATACTTGGAAATTTCTTGGAATCTCTTTCGTAAATCATCGAGTTGGCAGGTTAACGAAATATCCAATTCCTAATCATTGTTTCCTATTCCTGCAACCTTCTCACTTCTCTCCAAGTATGCAATAAGTTAGGTTTAATGCTAACAAATAACCATGCCTCCAGGAAACAGTCATACTAATTGTCACTACACAAATTGTCTAGAAACATCCAAAAAATATCCTGCCATGTAATGGGATCTTTATTACAAATATCAATATATTAGCGAAACGAGTACCACCGACCGTTTCCCTATTCCATACTTACCGATTTTTTCTCTTTCGGGTTCCTAGATAGGCAGACTGAACTTCCAGTGTTCCTTGACCTACAAACATCACCCTAACTTCTGTGATATACAAATGGACTTCCAAACTCCCACATCATCCCCTTTTTCGTGTTACACATTTTGTACTCAAAAGCTCCAATACATACAATTTGACCGTCGAGGCCTCACATCTCCTCAGGAACCCTTGTCACCCTATTTTGAAGCTCGTCCGACCACTTTCCACACTTGGCCATTTATTGGAATCTCTTTCGTGAATCTTTGGGTTGGCGGGTTCATGAAATTTCCAATTCCTAGTCGTTGTTTCATGTGCCCGCCACCCTCACACTTCTTTCCAAGTATATGCAACAAATATACAACTTCTCCAAAAACATGAAAAAAATATCTTTCCAGGAAATGGGATAGCTAATACATATTTCAATATATTATCCCTTCTTTTCCCTCTTCTATACTTAACCAAATTATCATTTCTCTTTCCCCTCTACTTTCTCTTTCTGGCTACTTAGTCGTTTCTCCGAAAATGTCTAGCTGCACGGGTTGGCAGAATCATGGGTTCACATTTGCACTCATGCTTTTATATCGTGACTCTGATTGACTGCTTCCCCATTCCATACCTAGGCACTTTTTTTTTATCACAGATTCCCTGGAAAGCCAGCTCTAGATTGCACTTCCATTGTTCTGTGACTTGCAAACAACAACCTGACTTCTGTGATATACAAATTTACAACTGGACTCCCACATCATACCCTCTTCTGTGTTACACAGTTTTCACTCAAAAGTTCTAAGACCTACAATTTTACCGTCACGTCCTCACGTTTCCTGTGGAACTATTATCACCCCATTTTGAATCTCGTCCTTTCGATTTCCATACTTCACCATTTCTTTGAATCTCTTTCGTGGATCGTCGGGTTGGAAGGTTCACAAAATATCCAATTCCTAATCGATGTTTCTTGTGACCGCCACCTTCGCACTTCTTTCCAAGTATGCAATAACTGAGGTTTAATATTGACAACTCACCATGCCTTAAGGAGACAATCATAATAATTGTCCCTAGACAACTTCTCTAGAAACGTGCATAACATATCCTTCCAGGTAATGGGATATCTATTACAAATATCAATATATTAGCGAAAATGAATTCCACCGACAATTTCCTTATTCCATACTTACCGACTTTTTCTCTTGCGGGTTCCTAGATAAACGGGTTCAAGATTTACCTTGCATTGTTCCGTGACCTGCAAACAACACCCATAATTCCGCGATATACATGCAGAAAAGATCTTTCCAAGTAACAGGATATCTATTACAAATTTCAATATATTAGTGAAAACAAGTCCGACTGACCGTTTCCCTATTCCATACTTAACCACTTTTTTGATTGCGGGTTCCCGCACAGGCAGACTCAATATTTCCCTTCCATTGTTCCATGACCTGAAAACAACACCCGAAATTCTGAAAATATACAAATCAGTCATTGGACTGCCCCATCATGCACTCTTCCCTTTTATGCCTTTTGCAGTCAAAATTTCTGAGACATACAATTTGAACGTCGGGCCCTCACCTATCCTGAGAATCCCCTGTAACCCTATTTTGAAACTTGTCCGACCAATTTTCATATTTGGCTATTCATTACTTTCTCTTCTGCATCCCCGTCACCTTCGCACTTGTTTATAATAAAAAATTGTTTATAAAAACAGTAATATATATGTATATATATATTATAAATAAAT
>SNQJ01S0008938.1:0-12216 GCA_010110895.2 Picea sitchensis | reverse complement strand
TTTATCATAAAAAAAATTGTTTATAAAAACATTAGTATATGTGTGTGTGTGTGTGTGTGTGTGTGTGTGTGTGTGTGTAAGGTATTATTTTTATGTATGCAATTAGTAAGCTTTAATGCTAAACCAATATTTTAGAAGATCTCCCATTAATATGCATTGAGCCAAGATTTCTAGAGGGTTATGATATCCCTTCCGAGTGTTAATTTCAAACATCATGGAATGTTGTTCGTGCCTCGTCAAGTTGGCCCGTTCACGAAATATTCAATCCTTAATTCTGAAAATGAGTCTGACCAACCGTTTGCCTATTCCATACTCAGACACTTTCCCCAAATTCTGCAAATATACAAACCATCCCCTGAGTTGTCCCATCATGCCCTCTTCCATTTTACGTGTTTTGCAGTAAAAAATTCCGAGACATGCAATTTGACCGTTAGACACTCACCTCTTCTGATTATCCACTATAACCCTATTTTGAAGCCCATTCAACTTCTTTTAATACTTGGCCATTCCTTACTTGATCTTCCCCGTCTCCATCACCTTCGCACATGTTTATAATAAAAAAATGTTTATAAAAACACACACACACACACACATATATAAAGTCTTATTTCTAGATATGCAATTAGTAAGCTTTAATTGTAACAACTCATCATGTAGGAACCGTATAAATTGTCATTGATGAGCGAAAGGATTGAGGAGATCTCCCATTAATATGCATTAAACCAAGATTTGTGGAGGGTTATATTATCCCTTCTGAGTGTTAATTTCAAACATTATGGAATGTTGTTCTCACATCATCGGATTCGTGCACTCATGAAACCCCCAATCCTTAATTTATCTTCGTTGTACCTTCCACCCTTGCACTTCTAAGTATGCAATAAGTAATATTTACTGCTAACAACTCATCATGCAACACCCATAGAGATTGGCATTAATGAGAGAAAGACTCGAGGAGATTTCCCATTCACATGCATTGAACCAACATTTGTGAAAGGTTATATTATCCCCTCCAACTATTCATTTCAAGCATTGTCTGGAGCAAAGAACTGTTCTCATAAACTTATGGAACCAACTCGACAACAGTTCTATGAAGATACAATGAACATCTTCGGGCATCAGCACCAGAACTTCCAGTGGTCCAGGGCATATTCTTACTACACATCCCCTTCATCCTAGAACGAAATAATTTGGACCTCTGGGATTGCTCGTGCAGGTTGTGTCCCTAAATTTTTTGACTACAAGGCATTGGTATATTGGTGCGTCGATCAATATATTTAAGTCCAAAGAATTATTCCACTTTCGGACCACTCTTCTGTTTCTTTGTCAACTCAGGTCTTTCGTTAGATCTTAAGATTATCAGAGCCAACATTGACATTCAGAGGAGAAGACTCCAAGCAGTTCTTAAGAAAGCATAATAACGGGTTGGACCTCTTGCTCGAGTTCCTAGAAGACTCGATGGCAGTTCCTAAAGATATCACAAACTTGCAGGTTAGTTCATTTAGAAAGCCATTCTAGGAAATTGCCTGGCTGTTTACAAGAATAATGGGACAAGAATCCATAGTAACTATTTCGTGCGTGGTTCTTTATAGTTTTTATTTCACAGTAAAGGAACAAGCGATTTTTTATTGGGGGAATCTAATTTCCCATGAAATATGTTCCCAATTGTCAAGATTCAAAAAGGAGAATAAATTTTATATGTCATCTTACTTGGTTTTTGTGATAACGCATTGTTGTCAGTGTCCAAAACTATCTCTGTCCAAGAAGGTAAATTGGGAATTTTCGACCCAGTAATCTTCTGGTACCAGGCCTTGTGGAAACACAAGGCATCCCACTATTTTTATGAGGTTTTTAATGACTTTGTTTTTGTTTTCAAAGTTTGTTATTATGAGAAGATACTCCTCACATATCTGACCTAGAAACCAAGTTTTTGGACAGGAAGGGGGCACTTGAACAAATGGAGAATTACAGTGTAATAAGGATTTTTGGCTCCAAGGAAAAACCTTCTTTCCTTCCATGTCACATTACAGACAGAATATTTGTTACATAAATAGAAAGACAATACAACTACTGGTTTCATCTATTCCATGAGAAGAGAAAAAAACAGTTCATTCCTCTACCTTGGAAAGTCAGGAACTTCGTTTTGAGGAACGTCAACAAAATTGATGAAATCGCAGCCCATTTCAATAACTTGAACCTAAGATATGTTGAAAGGCTAAGAGGGTTCGACCATAATCATTTTTTTTAGAACATTTACTTACAGTTGGCCTCGACAATTATTTTTTCCTCACACAACATAGTTACCAATTTAACGAGAACTCTACATAGTTCTCGTTCTTTGGGCGGTCAAGTTTTCTACCCTGTTTTTAAAAATGATGCTACGAGTATCATCCCCCTTCCTTTTTTAGGTGTCTTTTTGATATTTTAAATTTTCAGATACATAATGTTTCCACTTTTTTTTTTTTAAATTATTGTTTTTCCATTTATTTTCATTTATTTTTATTTTTTATCAATAGTGTTTTTAGTCATTTTTACATGCTTCTTTCAATATTAAAATATTTTTTACCATTTACATTTTTGAAAATACAATTTTTCATTTATGGTTCCATACTTTTTTAAATATAGTGGAAAATATCATTTTTAACACATTTTTTATCTTTACTTATAGAAAATCATTGTAGTTAAATAACACTATTTTTAAACATTTAACAAAAGAATATAATTGATTTTTTTTTTATAATTTAAAACTAAAAATAAATAAGAAAAATAAAATAATTGAAATTTAAAAAGAAAGAAAAAAATTAAAAAGAAAATTTATATAATTACCAAATAAAAGAAAATCTTATAAAAAAATTAAAGCCGAAAAAAAAAGCAAAAAAAATTAAAAATATATATAAACTAAGCTTGAGTGAGTTCAAAAATAAAAGGATAAAAAAAAATCAATATCCAAAATCTTTAAAAAAATTAACAAAACACAACTAAAAAAAACAAATTAAAACATCCAAAATTAAGAAATTAAAAAAAATTAATTAAAAAAAACCCTAAAAAAACACATAAAAAATTTAAAAATTTTAGTAAAAAATAAAAATTAATTAAAATTAAAAACAAAAACATAAAAAAAAAACATAATATATAGTTATATATACATGAGGCCATGCCCGACATTGTCCCCATCCTTACCCTTAGGACCTGGCCCTTACTCGCAAGGGGTTGGGGCAATGCCCAACATGGCCCCATGTTATATATATATATATATATATATATATATATATATATATATATTAATTATGTTTTTTTTATGTCTTTGTTTTAAATTTTAATTAATTTGCTTTGTTTTATATGTTTTTTTCTTAGGGGACCTAGCCCTTGCCCAGTTATCTCCCCATTTTACTGTAAACTACCATATATCCAAATTTAGATTCTCAATTCCAATATGATTCCACTATTTAACATATCCTTCATTTCCTCTATTTGTGCAAACTTACCACATCTATATCTAAGTTGGAAAATTAAAAAATTACATCAAATATGCTTGACTCTTTCACAACCATAAGGTATCTTATTTTAAGGTGTTTAAATAGAAAGAATCACAACCACAAGGTATCTTATTTTAAGGTGTTTAAATAGAAATAATTCAAACCAATAATGAGTGATTTTTTTAGTGATATAGTAGGTGTTTTGTTTAATTATTATTTTTTATTACTTATTTACTTCATAAATCAATGTAGTTTTTCATTAATAAAAAAAAACTTTTAGAACCATTCCTAAACATACAAATATTAAATATCAAATCTTTCAAATATTAAATGACATATATTTGAATTTTTTTTGTTTAAGATTTAATATTTCGTAGAGTTATACAATGTCATACAGATCCACGTTAAATCTTTGAAATATTTCATGACTTGTTATATATATATATATATATTTAAAATGGTTGCTATTGGTGCATTTCAATTTGATGGTTGATTTTGAATTTTTGGTTTTAATGGTACCGATTGCTCAAAATACAATTTCAAAATATCTATAAATTTAAAGTTTTGAAAAAAAATAAAAAAATTGTAACATCCATTTTTTTTAGTACCGATTTGAAGGTTTTTTGAGCTATTGTCTAAGTTTTGAAGGCCATGTTTGAAAATTTTTGTAATTGTGGCCCCATTTAAAAAAATGGTGCTACCGTTAGGACTACTTTTTTATTTGGGGGTTGATTTTGATGTTTTTTATGCAAACATATAGGTTTTGGGGGCTAGAGTTCTCGTTTTGAAGTCACGGTTCTGATTAAGTTGGTAACTATGTTAGACACCTGAGAGAAAACAAAGACACTGACGACAAAACTCATTCTTTTGATGTCAGTGACCTAGACACATTGCAAAGCACCACTGAATTGTACAAGCAACATGGAAAAGGCCCCTGTGAGAAGAGTGTTCAATCGTTAGATAGCACTCCCAAAAAGTATGACATCTCGGAGCATCGCTCCAACATCCCAGCAAAGTAAGAAAGAAACCCATAATTATTCAAACAGAGGAAGAGATAACAACCCACCTCACCCTAAAATTGATAGTTCTTACAAGCTTCCCATGGAGAAGAAGAGAAAAAAAATTGTAGAGAAGGCGGAAGAGCCTGAAATTGAGAGTGAGATCATGGAACTTGAGACTAATCTAGATAGCGTATTCTGCACCTTTGATCATCGTGGAGACGTGATCCCGTATAGTTGCCCAATTAACATTGCTAATACCAAAAATTTTAACGAAGATAAATCCTTTGTATTCGAGAGCGTTGTTTTTTACAACAAGTCTAAAAAAATAATTATTGAAAGGAGAGATGTAAAAAATATGAAAGGTAAATCTCGTTCAGAGGTTAACCTTGCGAACATGCAGTTGTCCCAAATATTTTGACTTTACAGAGAAACTGGAGATTCTCTTGATGATTCTATTGGAGGCAGGTTGAAGGACCGAGTCAAGGAATTGGAGGAAGCTTTAATTCTTATGACATTGCTTGTTAATCCTTTAGAAATATCCATGTCTTCTACCCCTGCAGCCAAGTTAAAAGGATCCACTAGCCTCCTTGCATCATGTAGAGGATATGTGGAGAATGATTTCAAGAAAAGAATGGAACTGATTACTGAGGCCTAGGAAACATCACAAATTATGGCTTCCCTTAGAACGAGGGCACATACTTTGCTCGAACATTTGCAGGAGGATTTAAAAAATGAGCAACGTTTATATTTAGACAAGGTCCTCCCTTTTGGCACCCATGTCAACAACATGATAGAAACGATAAGAAGACAACAAGATCTCCCCTCGAAAAACTGAATCAGTCAATTAAATGCATGCTAGAAGAGAAAGTGAAAAACTTGCATCTCATTGTCCAATCATGTGAAGAAGCCATATCAAAGAAAGAAAAATTATTCACAAAGCTGACCAGAATAGAATTAGTCGGAAGGACCAACAAGGTCCAAGACCCCAAGTTAATTGTCAACTCCTTTCCCTTAACAAGGAAAGCCTTCGATAAACAAGTTGATATTTTTAAGGTGTTGTCTTTAGAAAAGTTTTCCAACATCCTTAAATATGGTGAAGATGACATGGACAACTAGCTAGTCGACTATTCGATACATAATGAAGAAATTGATCAGGCTCTGCGTAATCTTTCTATTGATCTAAGGGAATTAGAAAATGAACTTTTCAACATAAAAATCCAGAATGAGATCAACGTCGAAAGGGAATTGAAGCAGGTCCCCGACGAAAGGCAACAGATAGTTGACACGATTCCAGTAGTTGTCGACGGCAGCAATAAAAAGACATCAACAAGGAAATAGAAAAATGGGTGATATGTACCATCATTGTAAGTCTATACTGATCACATCATGTTTTTTTTATCAATCGAGTTATTCCACATTTTTAAATAGAAATGTCTAGCCAAAGACTGGTACCTTCCAATTTCTTATTTTCAGGTATTACACTCTATCGTTGTCCACTTCTTCTTTCCACAGTCCCATTTCCTGTACATATTTCTCTTATGGTCTGTGGGAGCCCCAATCCCATTCTATATGACAAACGCTTTCAAATTTCCTATTATTTTTTTATATATTTCAAATAAAACTATTGTTTATCTCCTTTTATATTTATGTGCTCATAAATTTTTATGTTCAACTATGTTGAATGTAAATAAATTGTGTTTATTTAATTTGAATGTAACTTTATATGTGTCTTTTGTGTTTTATCTTTTTCTCATGCATATCTTCTTTTTTTTTGTTCGGCACATATAGAGACATGCAAGCTAGATGGTCTATGAAAATTGTACTTAACTATAACCATTTGAATGTATACATTGAAGAGATAAAACCTCCAAGGTAGTAACGCAAATTTCAAACATAGCAAGTCACAGTACTGGAAAGAACGAAAATTTCGAACATAGCAAGTCATGCTACACGGAAATTTAGAACATAGCAAGATGGATTATATAGTTTCAAAAAATAAATGGGACTCTAGAGGCCACGTGTCATTTATTGCATGGATACCACCTATGCTTCATGTTGCTTGCCACATCTCCACTTCAGTTTCCAACTTCCCCATGGGTGTGCATTTGTTCTCAATTCAACCCAACTAAAACTAAATTGCCATACAACACTTGTTACTATTATAAATAGCTTTTCACTAACCAAAATCCAAAACATAATCCAAAACATAAAATGAGAATTATTAAAATTACAACAACTAACTAATACACCTTCCTCGATGAAACCTAGTTTACAATTATAAATCACATACTATGTCTTAACAATCTATCTATTTTATTAACTAGGAAAGTTAAGACGAACCTTATGAGAGTTGTAACTATATTCAGCCTCCAATATTTTCAAATAAACTTTAGACGGAAAGTGATTTTGCAATTGGGTCTAAACATGGTCAATCTTAATGCCCATATAGTACATAGTTTGAAATAAGCCGATAACTTCCAGCTCTGGAAATCAATGCACAAGCCCATAATTTAAAACTCTGAAAACCAATGCAAATAAATGACGAGGCTTTTTTTCTGTTATATTACGATAAGTCAAAGTATTCGCCCAGGAATTTCACGCCTTAGAAATCAATGGGAGCCCGATAGTTTCCAAGTGACGAGGCTTTCTCCTGTCATCTTATGATAACTCAAAGACTCTACAACGTCATGCAACGTCACTCAAACCTAGGGCAATTGCATCAAAGAAAAAATGACCCCGACATCACACCTAATACGAAGAGGATAAGTTCAGAAGCATTATATGCACGATGTTCGGGACAACCGCCTCACTATAGTGTGCGCACTGAAGAATCCTTTCCCATTACGATTCACTTACTGAGAAACCTCGTACTCTCGCCATATATTCCATTCCGAAATAGGGTCCATTTTGGATAATGCGTTGATCATCTGCCCTGCTAAGAATTGTTTCAATGGGAAACAAAATGGTGCTTCTGAGGAAGATAACAACCAAATTTCAGAGGCTTGCCAAGGCCCGTAAGGCAGTCGGATACACCCACCGTCCTATTAAAAATAGGATGTGTTATTTCACAGGAGATGGTAATGAATATGAGGATATCAATGCCAGCCCTCCAAAAGATATTCGCCGAGGACACTTTGCAGTGTACGTTGGGATCGAGCGCACTCGGTTTATAGTTCCTATAGGTTATTTGAATCATCCTCTCTTCCAAGCGCTATTGGAGAAAGCCAGGGAAGAGTATGGATTCCATCATCAAATGGGCCTCGCGATTCATTGTGAGAGAGCTCATTTTGAATACGTAACTTCTGTTATACGAAAGAAGGACTGCAGAGTAGCAAATATGGAGTCGGAGGAGATAATAGAGTTGATATAAGCATAGATGATACGCCACTACCTTAATACTGGATGTAAACACGGACAGAAAATAGCTTATAAGGTCAAATATTCTGTCTGTTTCTTTTGTATATATAATTGTCTGCTGCGATGTAAAATACTGAGTTTTTAGAACCCGAGTCAAATATGCTTTAGCCTCGATTGTGATGATCACTTGTGATCGATCTGAGTGATTTTTTATATTTTGATGTTTCCAACATCCAAAATTGTATATCTAAATCTGTTGCAATTCTCCGAGTTATCCGAAGTTATTCAAATTTAAAATTGAAATTAAAGGGTTACTAGGCTACCTAGTGTTACTAGGCTACATTTGAAATAGGGAAAGAATGGGAGCATAGACACAATCATAACTTGTCCATATTGACCTATGTATGATGAACTAACCACACCTATCAATTGCAAGGTATGTTTTGGTTTTCATTCATGAATTTTCTAGGTATAGTTGCTTATATTTCTTGAAGAATAATGATCATATTTTTGAAAGATTCAAGGAATTTAGAGCATTGGATAAAACGAAATGTATAAAACCCATGAAATGTTTCAGATTTCATGATGGAGGAGAATTATATGAAGGAAAGTTCTTTTAGACATATTTTTCATACAACAATATCTCATGGCAAATATGTCTACCCTATTTACCTCAACAAAATGGTGTTGTTAGAAGGAATAATTGAACCTCGTCAAAATTTTGTGATGTTTAGTTTAGGCCAAATGAATGCCAAATAAGTTTTGGGTAGAAGTTCTCTACTACTCAAATTATGTTTTGAACCTCATTATATGACTAAATTTGTATGAAATATGACTCTAGAGAGGTGTAGTGGGAGAAAATGCCAAATAAGTTTTAGGTAGAAGTTCTCTACTACTCAAATTATATTTTGAACTTGATTATGTAACTAAATTTGTATGAAATATGACTTTAGAGAAGTGTAGTGGGAGAAAACACTTAGTTTGATGCATTAAAACATGTTGATGCATATGATATTCCCATATTCCATATCAAAATATAAAGAAGATGGATGCAAAGAATCATCCTTAAATTATGATGGGATACTCTAAAGAGTCACAACTCCTATTGATCTCTTGATCTATTTGAGAAATAAATTATTTTCTAAAGGGATGTTGTGTTTAATGAGAGTACTTTAGATTTTTTTGCTAGACAGACAACTCATGTACCATAATCAACCTGAAATCAACGTTCCACAATAGATTTTACCACAACATTTCAAACACTTGATAATTATACTAATAAATATTTTGAGTAGGTACTTCCTCTATAAGGGACATTTGTCATCCTAGATGATTGACTAAGACAATCAAATGTTTTTTTCTCGATGCAAGAGATGTAAATGATCCAAGGAAGATTAGAAGTCGAGAACAACATGGTTATGTTTTTCTAATGGAATATGTGGTAGATGAATGAATTCTAATACATATGCATATGGTGAGGATCTACCCGAATGGGACAATGATATTGTTGATGAATATTGTTCCTTGATGAAGAATACAATTTGTGATTTAGTCCATTAATCAAAAGGAAAGAATGTCGGGGAATTTCATTAGATATACAAGAATACATTCACCACAAAATGTATTACTGAAAGGCATAAGGATCACTTGGTAGCAAAGGGCTTCCATCAACAAGAATGCATTGACTATATTGAAGCATTTTCCTCTATTGCAAAGATAAATTACGTTCAACTTGTTCTTTCACTAAATGTTTGTTTTGGTGGGAGTTACATCATATGGATGTTAGAAGTGATTTCTTATATGGTGATTTCAATGAGACTATTTATATTGAGAAATTCCTAGGATTTGACAAGGATGGTAGTTTTGTATGTCGATTGAATAAGTCCTTATGTGATTTGAAATGAGTCCATGGATTGTGGTAAGAGAAGACTAATTGATTCTTTCTCAATCTTTTTTTAGAACATTGTGAATTAGATCGCAATATCTATTTTTTATATGTAAATGTTGATTGCTTAATTATTGTAGTATATGCTGATGACTCAGTCATTAATAGAAGTAATGTTTCTTTCATTTTTGGTTTGAAGAAATGGTTGTGGGATAATTTTTAAATGAATGAATTTGGTCTACTACAATTCCTTTTGGGCATCCATGTGTCACAAATGGATAATGATATGTTTCTTTTTCAACCTAAATATGCATCGAATCTATTATAAAGGTTTAAAGTGAAATATGGTAAGCCATGTTCTACAACTTAGTATTTGAGAGTGAAGCTTAATAAAGAATTTCATTCTTCGAAATAGGATGGTACTAGTTGACTAGCTAAGAAGGCGTAAAAAAATAATTTTGAAAATCGGTTCAATTGTTAGATAATATATTTTTTGGCACTCCTAAGAGAGAAATGACGTGGGTAATTTATGATCATTGATGCGATGATTTTATGATCATTCTAAAAAATGGTTATTTCCCAAAGCCATTTGATAAAGAAATATATTTCCACAATGACACATTTGTGGTTGTTGACAAATGGGAAGTGAGATTCCATGAAATTAGTGCCTCGTGGAACAATGTTAAGGATGATGTATTTTTTCCCTATCATTTTCAAACACACAAAGCCAGCATGTGTTTAAGAAGAGGACTTTTACATCGTAAAACAACGACCTCGACCTCTCTCTCACAACATCGAATTAGTATGTTATTATCTACATCCTCCACATATACATATCATTATTCTCAAAGGATAGCTAGATGAAATGAAACCCATGTCCTATACAAATATGGTTCTAACATACCAATTGGATAGTATGTCATGCAAGAGATTTAGGGCCCCCCTTTCTTGAATGAATCATGCAATCAAAGCTTACATTGGTAAAAAACATCATGCGTCCCATCACATGTTGAATTCATGTCCACCATACAATCCTAAAGGTGCCCTTTCTTGGTATTTTGTGACGATACACATGCATTAAGTTCCATTTTCTCTAAATTTGTATTACATATAAAAACTTTGACTTGTTATTGATATAACATCCAATTACAAAATCATTTTTTCCATATTTTTAGTAAACAATTAATTATTTTCAATACCAATAAATAAAATTTGTTCAACACACATAATGCAACTTGCATCTATTCATTTCTAACATATAACTGTCTTGGTAAACTCTTACCAAATTCCAAAACTTATATTCCTAAATGATTTTAAAAAGTTATCTTTAGTTAACAAAAACATATATATCTAATTGATTATTAATTTCATTTTTACTCTACAATTATATTAATAACATTTCTAGTATCATACGAGAAACTCACCAATACGTCTTCATGTTTTGTGAATGATAAAGATACTAAACAATAACCCCAAATATACAAAGCTTAGTCTCACCAAATTGTGTTATCCCCAAATTATGTTATCCCATAGAACTACCTTTGAATAGAACTTACTAAAAATATATAGTCAGATCTCACCAATTGTGTTATCCCATAGGACTACCTTTGGATGGAACTTACTAAACTGTAACGCTCAATGACTCATTTATCAAGCATGCCTTCCAGAAGCCTTGTTGGGTGGTTGTTGACAACATTAAAGTAATAACGAATATTCGAAGCTTTGACAATGAGACATCTAGATCCACATACTTTCATATATATTCTTTTTAATATACAATAAATAATTGTTTATTCTTCTAAATACACAAGAAATAATTGTTTGACGGTAAATAAAAGTTTCTAGCCACGTGTAACTTTCTAAAACTTTCCAATTTTACACTTCAGCATAATAAAATAAAGAAAAATGATTTGAACGAGATTTTGATAAGTCTTGGGTGTTAACAACATTGAAATAATAAATAATATTCGAGGTGTGAAAATGACACGTACTTATAAATTGAGTGATTTGGAAGGACAAATAAAGGTGGTTAGCCACGTGTAAGTTTTCAAAACTTTCCAATTTTACACTTGAGCATAAGGACAAATAAAAGTTCTTATCCACGTGCACGTTTTCAAAACTTTCGAATTTTACACTTGAGCATAATAGAATACAAAGGAAAATGACCATATGAAACATCCTAGAGAGTTGCAACTATACTCAACGTCCAATATTTCAAGATAAACACTAAACGGAAAGTTATTTTGCAATTGGTATCTAAAGATGGTCAATTTTAATACAAATCTTGTTATAAATAGCTGGATAATTTCAAACTCTGAAAAGCAAATGAATGAATGACGATATTTCTTCTTCTTATATTATTACGCCGATAGGCGTATACCTATTGGAAATGGGCAGAATTAATGATCTTTTAACCTTAATGATCTCTTAACCCTAATCTGATGGATAAGAATTCAAGATGCGGGCATATTCTTAGTCGTCCTCCAAAATGAATGAACCA
>SNQJ01S0008937.1:129802-157114 GCA_010110895.2 Picea sitchensis | reverse complement strand
AAATAACATTACTAATCTAATATGCCCCAATTAAGGGGTAATAAATAACATTACTAGTCTAATATGCCCCAATTAAGGGGTAATGAGCCAATATTAGGGCTTAACACTCCCAGTTGCGATAAGGCCATACAGGTCTTAAAAAATAAATGTAGACTAAGTTATCACAACTTGAAAATTTCATGTGTGAAATTCATCCCAGTTGCGATGAGGCCATATAGAGCTTAAACAAAAAATGTAGACTAAGTTATCACAACTTGAAAAAGTTCATACATGAGAGAAAAAAAAACATTGGTAGTATAGGAAATACTATTGGTCCAAGGTCCAGTGTCACTGCCAGCCAAACCCATCAAATGTGCATTAGCATCGCATGTTGTTTAATTAGAGTTAAATTCATCCCAGCTTCCATGAGGTCATCCTACCCTCGAATAAGAAATGTAAACTAAGGTATCACAACTTGAAAAAGGTCATATGCGAGAGAAAAAAATACATTGTTATGCTTCCTTCTAGAGAGAAACTGACATATCACAATATACAAAAAAATGTTCATGCACAACACAATAGAAACAGGTACAATCGCATATCCCACAATGGTCATGCAACTTTCCAAGAGGAAAAAAATTAAATTTTGCAGGCTAGAAGCAACATTGTGCACTACTACCAATGAAAACCAACAAACACTTTCTACCGATACTTCCCTATGACAAAGATGCAGGACAAACCTACATGAAACAAATCAATAACACTCCTTCCATTTCATGTGCAATTTGCGATCAATTGAATTCACAAAAAAAACTAAGTCTTTCACACCTGATTTGGAGGAATAATACCTCCACTTGACAATACATGATAAAACATTTTCTAGTGGAAAAATTTGTCTTCCATGCAAACGATCACTTGAAAATGGAAAAATTCCACAGTTTGCAACTCCTAAGAAACTAAGATGTAATACAACACTACCATATGTAAGTGCACTTATAGAACTTGAAGAGAGACTTGTGTCTCTACGAATTTCATTTGCACAAATCATGCCCTGGGGCTATAAATGGCTCCAGATGGGCTTAACAGGATCACTTATTAATGTGCCTATTCAATTAGATGTCGTGAAAAAATCCTTGCCACAATTCATTAACAATACAATGACAATTTTTGTGGCTCTCAAAAGACACTTGCAATACAAAAATGTGTATCAGACAAGCAAAGTGCGTGTGCATGTTGTTATTAAATAATTAAAAGAATTATGTTCCAGGGCCCTGCACAAAGCATGAAACATTTGTATAAATGAGAAATTGAACAATGTTCTTGAAAAAGAGGATGACAACTCTACATAGACTCTTGAAACTGCTAGTGAATTTGATACATGTGATGAATTAGAGAAGGAAACACCTACTGAGACATTGGTGCATGGATTCACTAATTGTGAGTACATTCGTGACTTTCAAGACAAGATTGTCGAAATTGCACCTATTGAGGGGAAACATTCACTTGGAATATTCAGGGACAAATTCGCTGAGGAAATGAGCTTCCCAACACTCTTCTATGGAGATCCACGTCCCACTGACATTACAAAATGATTTAGTTACCATAAAATAGTTTGATGGGAGCTGCTACATTCAAGCAATGACTTCTCCTATCACATAACAAATTTGTTTTTCAAAACAATGTGCCTAATAATAGAGAAAGTGTTGTCTTGCATGTGGGTCCAAATAAGAAAAGGCCAATTACAAGGAATAAAGTTGTTGGCCAAGGATTTCATGTACAAAGTAAACCTAGAAAAAATCCTGAAATCTGATATTGGATACATAGATTTCAAAAACATTTGCATCTCTCCTAACTATTTGCAACAAAACAAGAAAACTATTTTTGCAATGATATGACAATTAGGCCCGCCAACAGTTTTCATCAGGTTGACAAGTGTAGATCATTGCTGGGATCCATTGGTTGCTACGGTATCTGACTTGCATAAGAACAGGAGATGTAAAAAAAAAACTAATACACTAGAAAATAATGACATTGACTACCTCATAAGAAAAGACACAATGACATTTACTCGCTACTATAGACATGGAATAAATGCTTTGAGACAATTTATATGCCATGAAGAAACATTTTATGAAAAAATATCAAACTATTTTTTTTTGACTGAATTCCAGAATAGGGGGAATGAACATGACCATGCACTATTTTGGATAGAGGGTGCACCAGTTTATGGAGCTAAAAACAATTCACAGATTGATTAGTTTGTGGACAAATACTTAACATTCAACACAGATCATTTGGATCCATAACTTGCGAAAGTTCATAGACATTATCATACAAAAATTTGTAGAAAACAAAATAACTCGCATTGCAGATACAACTTCCCTGTGCCTTCAATGAGAGCAACAAGAATCATAGAGCCACTTAGTCTAGAGGATAATGTTTTCATTGAGAAATCTAAATCCTTGTTCACATTTCTATAACAAGTAGAGTTTGATGAGTTCATGAGCTTCGATGACTTCTTGACAGAGCTAAATCTATCAAAAGATGAGTACATCCAAGCCATACAATGTACGCTTAAACAAACAACAGTTTTCCTTAAACGAAAACTTTCCCATATCTGGAACAAAAATTTCTCCAAAGACATGCCAGTTATGTGGAAAGAAAATACAGATGCATAGTATGTCCTCAATGCATATGTTGCAACATCGTATTGTACCTCATATATGACAAAGGTTGACAAATCTATGACAAGTGCATTCAGAAGAATATGCAAAGAACATGAAAGAAGTCATATTGATGCTATACAAATGATACATACACCTGGAAATACATTGCTTAATCTTAAACAAGTGTCTTCTCAACAAGCAGTGCACATTGCACTTTCCCTGCTCCTCAATTGTGGTTCAAGAAAATGTGTCTTCATAAACACATCTCCACTTCAGAAACTCACATTTGTTCTTAAACCATCATTTTTGCTAGAAAAAGATCCTGACAATTCAGAAGACATGATATGTCACTCTATTATTTATTACTACCTCCAGCGTCCATCTCCTATTAAGCATATCTACTTAGCAGAATTTGTATCGCATTACAAAAAAATGGTGGCCCCATATCTAAAAGAAGAAAACCCTCTGTGATACGGTTTGTCAAATACAATAAATATTTTGACTATAAAAACTATTGTAGATAAAAAATATTGTTATATGTTTCGTTCGATGAAAACAAAGAGACATTAAAACATAACTTCTCTATATGGGAATCTGTGTATGTTTCCTATAAAACTATAGTGAAAAACAATGAAGCTACATTTACTTACAATGTTAATCCAACATGGGGTGATCTAGAAATTGCAATTAATGAACTAGAAAACCATGGCAATATTGATGAGACATTCACAAACCGAAAAACAACCAGAACTCCCTGCGAGTCCTATTACTTGCAAGCATATTTGCCTTGTCCTCGAGTAGGTTGCATTGAAAAACGTATCAATCTTGGTTTTCAAGTCACAAAAAATCATTTCCTTATTGAAAATGATGAATGCCATAGAATAAGACATATGTTGATTGAGAACAACAAACAATTCTAAAGGACATTGAACTTAGAAAATGCTTGAGCATGGAGACTCTTGTGCACTTGTATCTTACAGGAGGAGCAGGAACATGCAAGACATTCACAATGAAAGCACCATTCAAAATGCTTATACGAATCTATGATTCAAACAATTTATTTGATCCTATGAAACCAAAGGGCCTAATAGTTTTATACACAGGAAAATATGCATATAATGCAAGTGGAACAATATTCCACTATGCATTTTCAATGCCTTTTAACAAGTCATAGTTTCTTCTACTTAGCAAGGAAATGTTAGATACCTTGTCTAATATTTATGCAGAACTCCAACTTGTATTTATAGATGAGACATCTTTGATTGGAAGTCGCTTCTTGTATTCCATTGACAACCAACTAAGAAGCATAAAACATGTACACACAAAATTCTTTGGAAACATTGACATGATATTATGTGAGGTTCTTTACCAAGCACAACTGATCCAAAATTCTTTGATATTTGAACAACCTACGATTAACATGCAAATAGTGACGCATGAATTATGGAGAGACAATTTTAAATGATTTGAATTGCATACTAAAATGCGCCAAACAGATGAAACATTTATTGCAATTCTGAATAGAATGAGGACAAACAACCAAACATATAATGACTTAAAATATATCAATTCGAGGTGCTTGCAACCTGCACCAACAGAGCCAACCTTCCCTTAGCTATTCTACACAAATAAGGATGTTGCAATGCATAATAGGTACATTCTATCACTCATTCCTGGCGATGATATCATCATCAATTCAATTGACCTGGAAGAAGACAACCATGGAAACGTGCCATGTCATGAACATACAGCCACTTTACCTTTGCAGATTGTCCTGAAATTAGAAATGTTTGTTGAAATATATGCCTACAACTATGATTCACAAGATGGCTTGGTCAATGGTGGAGATGGAATACTCAAATTCTATACCAAAACAAAAAAACTTGATGTTCTCTGGATTAAGTTCCATGAACCGCATATAGGCAAGTGACATGCAAGCAATTTGGCTTATCTATATAATTCAAACACTGCAAGCAATTGGACACCTATTTTTTGAATATCAAATCTAGTATCGACATCAGGAAAGACAGGTCAACTGAAGATTCAAAAATAGTTTCCAATTAAACTTGCATGTGCATGTACAATCCACAGATCGCAAGGACTAACACTTGATAGTGTTGCATTTCAACCTGTTGGAATTCAAATACATGGACTTGTATACACAAAATTGTCCCATGTCAAAAGCATAGACTCCCTGTATTTACTAAGTCCTATTACAAAATATAATTTCAAAGTTATACATAAAGTTGATATTGAAATAGAATGCCTCAATACTACTGCAAAATGGCATCTGTAGCATGATTACCAATTCATATAAAACAAACTCATTTGTATCAATTCTCTCTCTTAACACATGCAACTTACATGTACACATGGATGATATACTCAATGACTATGATACAATGCAATCCGATATTCTATGCTTCCAGGAAACATATATGGCATTATGCAGGAAAAAAAAACAATTTTCAAATCACAATTGCATATCAAGTTACATTACACACGGGGTGATGATATTGGTGAGAAAATAGGTACCAATTTTGGAGCATATACATTTCGAAGAAAAGAATGTTGAGATGGTGCTTGCAAAATCATTTTTCCATGGAACAAAAATTGCAATACTGAATCTGTATGTTGCTCCCCATGCAACATTATCCAACATACTAAATGTTCTTTCCAATGCATTAGACCATTTGCATCTGAACGTAACCATTTTTCTTGTAGGAGACTTCAATATTGACAGACTACAAAATAATGCGAGAACAAAAGAATTGGAAAACTACATGTGCAAATATAGTATCCACTTTCTTTTGAACAACACAAGCCATGTGAAAAACACACCTATTGACCATGTATTGTCAAATGTGCCCATTTCTCAATATAACATATTTATCTTAGACACATACTGGTATGATCACAATACAATTGGTATTGCACTTGAATTATGAGATATACATCAAACATATTGAAAAGTCATATTTCAATGTTTCAAAGCATATTTGTGTAGCTTGTTGCAAAAAACCAAATTATCCAACTTCTAAGTTTTCCCTGGTTTGTGCACATACTGGTCTGGTCACCACACAGTTGGTGTTGCACTTGAATTATGAAATATACATTAGGCATATTGCAGAATCATATTTCTATGCTTCAAAGCATATATGTCTATTTTGTTGCAGAAAATCGAGATATCCAACCTCTTAGTTTTCCCTCATTTGTAATTGATTTTGGTCACAATTGTTTTTTTACAACACACAGACACACACACACACACACACACACACACACACACACACACAAACTTGAATGATCTGAAAAATAAAAAGGTACATTTTTCTAACACTATATGTTACTTTATTCCTCTTATTATATTTTATTTAGTCTATCTACATAGTACTTGCTTGTTTCTTTACATGTCAACTTATGTTCATGTTCGTTTTGTTTCTACTTTTGTTCATAGAAACAAACATGAGAACTAGACACCGCAAAGAATGTATAACCATAAATGTAGAAGAATCCATGAAAAGGTGTGTCTTTCTACCCATGTTCCATATCCAATAGTTTTTCATTTACTCTGTCTATATTTGTTGAACTGGTTTGCAACTCAGTTATTTTTCCTACTTGGATACTCCATATCTTCCTGTACATTAACTTGTCTTCGTGTCAATTATATTTTATGTTTTTCTATCTTGAAATAAATAAATTTGTACTCCATATTTTCTTTTCATGTATTCCTACGTAACAATTTTCTTTCATGTCGATTGTATTCTCTGTACTGTGAGGCACACAGTTCTTACCTCCCTTTCCTTTTTCTCTTCTATAATTAGTCGTTCTCCCTTTTTTTCTTCCCCTCTATTATCCATTTTTTATTCTATACTTAGTCCCATGTCTATGCTCATGGGTTCCCAGGATGGTGGATTGGAAGATTTCATGTCCATCTATATATTTACATCACGAGTCCGACTGATCGTCGATCATTTTCATAGTTCGTTAATTTTATGGCTGCGGGTTCCTGCGTAGGTGCCATCAAACTCTCATTCCCTGTGTGCACGATATACATATTGCACCTGAAACTTTGTTGATCTACAATTCGACCCCCAACTTGAAGCTTGTGACTTATATTTCCCAGCATATATTGATATTTCAAAGAATTTGTTTATATTTTTCCCAGTTCGTTTAAACAGTTAGACAATTGTATGGTTATGGGTTCCTCACCAATGCATTATCGAACTCCCATACCCCATGTTTGGATATACATCTTGCATCCAAAACTCTGGTTATCTACAATTCGACCCCAGACTCCTCGAAATCACAAGCCTCACTCTTTATCAAACTCATAAATTGTATATCCATCTATATATTGACATCATGAGTCGAAATAAGCGCTTTCGTTTCCTTAGCCAATTTTATGGCTGCGTTTTCTTGGGTAAGTGTTATCGAACTCTGATTTCCCGTTTTTTGAGTATACATATTCCATCCAAAACTTGGGTGATCTACAATTCCACCACGGAGTCTCAGGTTCAAAATAGTACCAAAGCATCTTTAATTCTCCTACATGCCTGCCACGTTCACCCCTTCCCAATGGACATTAATTATTATTTTACTGGTGACAACTCACCACAGATGTTCGTAAACATTGGCATTAATAAGAGGAAATATCGAGGTAATCTCCCATTAAAATGCATTTATGGGAGAATATTACGGAATCTGATTATTTTCCTCTCTCAATCTTGAATTCACAAAAAAAAATGATGGTTGTTTTGATTTTTTTAAGAAGTCATGGTAGAAAAAATTCAATATTTTGTTGGCTCGCTGCCATATACAAAGGTGTTCACATTATGTCACTCTTTAGTATTGTGCACATAATTTTTGAACCTTACAGGTTTGCATATTTGAGGCTCTTCTTGCATATGAAAATGTTGCTCCACCATTCAAATTTGAACATAGTTCACAGTTAGGCTATAGATAACAGTAATAAAATAAAATAATATGAAAATTGCTTAAGTAAATATAAACAAATTATCTTCTGACTTGAACCTGATTTTGTCAAGATCCAGGTATAATGCATAGTTGTCAATGTTTTCCCTTCTTTTCAATAGTTTCTCATTTTCCTACCATCTTCGCACACTTTCCCAATGCAAATTGATGACGCTTTTATTATCTTTGAAAATATTTGCACTAAAAGGAAAAAAGGTCGAGGACATATGCCATTAAAACACATTGAACCAATATTTACCGTAGATTATATTATGATGTTGCAACGTCCATTTTAAATACAATGAGGAGAAAAGTAAGGTTTTCATCACCTTATGGCTCCAACTTGACAACATGCCTGTGGACATACCTTGAATATTTTTGGGCATGAGGACCAACATTTTTGGTGGTCCATAACTGATGACTACTACTCATCCACTTCTGCCCAGATGAAATTTATCTCAACATCTGAAATTGCAATGACAGATTGTATCCCTAATTTTTTTTTACTTTAAGTACTTGGTCACATGTTGCACCGAGAACTATATTCTGAACCAACAGATTTTCCAGATGGGAGACCATTTCCAGATGGGACTTGGACAGCTTGGTCGAAGATGGAGAGCCCAGACAGAGCTGAGATCGCGAGATATCACTTATTTTTCCAGATTTTTTGGCTTTTAGGGTTTATGTAATGGTTATGGGATGTCGGCCCATGGGTTTACCCATGTTTAGGAATTTTTGTAATGTATAAATAAGTAGATAGGACTTAGAGTGAAGTCTGTCTAATTTGGCTTTGTGCAAGAATATGTAAAATTTCTAGCTAAGTGTTGTATTGAATTGTTTTGTCTTAGTGCAAGTAATTTTAAGAGGCTTTGTGCATATACTGTGTAAGGATTTGTGTTGATAAGGAGTTGTCTCTATGCCTTGACTTGATTTTGGGAAGGAGGATCTAGCAGGCCACGCACATATCTCTTGTCCTTTGCAGAGTTTTTCTCTATGGATTTCTGCATAAGAGCCAAGAATGTAGAAATATTGAAGATTAATAAAGAAGAGAAGAATAAGTTGGTGGATATAGCCCCACACTAGGGTGAACCACATACACCATGTATTTTGATGTGCTTTGTGTGATGTTTTTCATGTTGTTTATGTGTTTATTTGCTTACTTCACTAATATTGATGTATGATAGCTATATCTATGGATGGTATGATGAATGCTAGATCTAATATAATTATATGTGCTAAGAGGTTTTAAGGACTTTATCTTGATTGTTACTTTGTTGATTTGTAATAAGGGTTAATATTCAATGTACATGAGAATCATGAACTCATGCATGTTATTGGCTTAGTACTATGTTAAGTGTTGTAATCACATATCTGTATCCCAGCCTGATTGTAGACACCTGAGTCCTGCAACCCCCCTGCCTCTACGTTGGGTGAGACTTCATATGCTTCGTAGGTGTTCTCGAAAGGGCTAGTAGTTAGGGTTTTATGGGTGCGTTGTTGATGCATTGAACCCTGGGTCTTCCCCTGTGCCAACAAATGGTTCTGTTGCTGGGACCTAAAACTGTGATTGTTGGGAACTGAAGAAAAGAGGAAGTTCTGTGCGTAGATCTATTGTTGTAGTGCACAGTATTCTACTCAACTTGCTAAGCTTTGTGTTAATAAATGAACCAAATCTAAAGAAAAGAGGTAAGGTATTAAAGCTTTGTGTTTTGGTAATGGTAAGATAAGTAGAAATTCTTGCTTTGAAAGTATGAATCTAGGTATATTTGATAGATTTTGTCCTAGTCTAAAAACTAGGGCACAACTAGAAGAAATATTTGATCTGAATAAATTTGATAGAGATAGTGAAAGATATGTTATTCCTATTCATAGAAAGAATTTTTTGACTAACAAGTGGATGCAGGAACCTAGAAATATTTTTTGCAGATTGCAGGTCTAGAATGGTGATCCCAATGCGTAGTATAGGAAAGGTTGGGGATCGTTTAAAATAAAGGGAGGATTGACACTGTGTTATAACTATAGAAGACCGAGAGATGTTGTTAAGGAATGCCTTGGTATAGGTCCTATTTGTCTCTATTGTAAATCTATTGGCCATGAAGTTGAGGATTTCCCTAAGATGATTTCTAAAGTTGAAAATATGAACATGAGACAATAAAACTTTGAAGAATGCCAAGGGACTACCAATATGTTAGAGAACCAGAAAGAGTGAGAGACTATGTTAGTGCAGTTAAAGGAAGTAGTGAATGATGACAAAGACATCAGTTTACCAAAGACCCTCAAAGAGAAGCAACACATAGAAACAAGAATAAGAGACTTTGACGTAGACTATGTCTTGGATGAGGAAACACAAGTGAATATCATCCTAGAAATCACTTGGGAAATTTTGGAAAAGCATGTTATGGTACCTTCGTTGGGAAGGAAAGGCTTGTTTAAAGGAAATATGATTACCCTATGTGGAAGAGTTACTAATGTACCTATGATTGCTCATGAAACATTGACCGAAGAAGAATTTTAAGTCATTAATAATTTTGAGAATAAGGCTACTTTTCCAATTTTGTTAGGAAAGACCTAGATTGAGAAAGATCAGATTTGAAGAAAAGTAGAGGAGGAAATTATAGAACAGAAAAAACAAAAATTAAGGGACTTCATAGCTAGAAAAATAGAGTTACTAATACATGAACGACAGGATAATTCGAAGCAACAACGGGCCAGATAATTAGTTGTCGAAGTTGAAAGAACATAAGAAGGGTTAGAGAACCTGTCCAGGAAGGAAAGAAGTGCAGCCACCCTAGAAATAGTAAGAGAAGAGGTATTACCTTTGAACCCTTTTAAATACCCTTAGTAATTCAAAGTTACTATGCTAAGAGAATATAATAATAATAATGGAAAGAGGAATCTAGAGAATTAGATTGCAGGAAAGAAGGAAAGGAAGCTCGTTAAGAAGAAAGCCAAGCTAGAAAAACTACAAGAAGTTCTAGTAAAGACTTCGTAGGAGGCAGGCTTGAAGAACTTGAACCTCGTCGTAATAGTATATCCATGTAGAATGGGACTTCACCACGACGAGTCTATATGACCGTTGGAGGCATCCCGACCATTATAATGACGCTCTGGAATGGTTAGAAACATAGTTATTTCTGAAAAGACCAACTGGTTGCGATAGTGGAACAACGCCTGAAAGGGCTTGTCACCAAGCAAGTGACTCAAGAGATTTTTGAGCAGGAGGCTATAGAAAAGAAACAAGTCGAAGGAGCTCGAGCTAAGCTTGAGGCCTTCAAAGTAGCCCTGCCCAAGTTTGAGTGACTCGAGACGAGTCACAGGTGAGTGTTGGGGGCTTGTTGGATCTTGACCAAGTTTTGAGGAAACATTGGTCATGTTTGACCATTTTTGGGACTTTGACAGGTTGGTCGAAGATGGAGATCCCAAGCAGAGATGAGATCATGGAATCTCACTTATTTTGTGGGATTTTTGGGCTTTTAGGGTTTATGTAATGTGACGCAACCTTACCCCTTAGAGTATGATTGCTCTCATAGGACCTTCCTCTCTCCTTGGCCCGAAGAACTCAAGGGTTCTTTTAATTCCCTATCAGGAATCTTCCTACCCACAGATTCTCTCCTTCACGCGATCCCCTCCCTTAACCTCTCGGAGGATCGGAACTCGCGACTCCATGAATCCAAAGGTTATACACTGGATTCTCGAATCCCTGAGACCCGAGGGTAGTCAACTCGCTGACTCTTCCTTTGAGAGATTTTGCTACTCGCGCCCTTGCTACTCGCGATGCCAACCTTTTGGTTCTCCAACCTCCGATGCCCGAGGTGTCGAAACTCCACGGTGCACGTGTGACTTGACTCGTATACACCCATCACTTCTCTCATAACTTTTCATCCTATCGTGACCACGCTTCCTCGTGACTCGAAGTACCCAATGGTTGGGTTCTCACCCCATGAGCTTCCGAGTTCCTGAGATCCTCAGATCTCCTCCACATGTCCTTCTCAGATGGATGGCTCCTGACCTTTCGTCCCTTCGCTGCCTTGAGACCTCGCGTCCTTTGGACCCAATTTCTCGACCCTTACTCTTACAAGCTCCTGAGGTGAGAGGTGCCACCTGTCCACTCACCAACTCCTGTGGACCCATGCTATCCTTGAAGTAGTCGAGATCTTGCCTCCTCGCAATCTCACGAATCTCTTTATCCAAATTAGCACACCTTCCTCACGAGGTCTCGATAAGCAATATCGTGAGCAAATCAATGGCCCTAACCGACTTGGATCAACAATGCTTCCCCTTCCTGAGCTTTGAATCCTCTCCATGCCTGCACAGTAACTATCTTGCACCTCTGGGGAATCCAACTGTTCTCGGAACGTCGTGAAACCTCTTTTGAAGATTTCATCCATCCATTTTCCCCTTAAGGATTCCGCGAAGTACAGAAGTGTCTCTCCGCGATACGTGTTTGTTCGCTCGCCAACCTGCGATGCTTCCTCCGACTTCCAATGACACTTCCCTGCACTTAGCCTTCAGGGATTTCAAAGGTCTATTCCTCCCGAGCTTCCTTATGATTCTCAAATCCTTAGAAGGAACTTTTGCATGCACCCCTTGCGTCAAATCTTCAACCTTGTCTAAGTGTTGAAGTCTTTCGACTCTGCGCCCTCCTGTAGCAACAGTCTTCCAGTACTCTCCTCAGAATCACAACTCTGAGTTTTTTCTTGGCCTACGCACTCCTTGCACTGGACTGTGCTTAATTTGCACCTTCGAAGAGATGAGAACAAAAGCTATCTCTAAGTGAACCTTTCTGTCAATGCACTCCTTGCGGACAAATTTGACTGCACTCCTTGCAGGAATCCTCTGGCTCACTTAGAGAAACAATTGAAACTCATTCACTCTTCCTCTCAGACTTCAATTCAACCATGAAATCCTATGCACAGCATATACAAAGCAAATGCATACAAGAAAACAAAACATTCATGAGAAAAACATCATTACACAGAGAATTAACACATAACCATGAGATTGAATCAAAGCTTTCTTCTATTAATTCAATATCTGTACATGGGTGTTCTTCATACAGTTCTCTGCTTGCTCTCTCTTCTTGCTCCTATTCTGAATGAATAATTGATAATGTTGCAATGATACAATGAGGGTGTCTATATCCATTTTCCCTCTCGAATTTTAAACTATCAAATCTACAATTAAAATCTACCTACCAGCATTAACTAAAGTAAATGCCATCTATCTAACGAAGGACGAGAGCTATCCGCTCAAGGTCCATTACAATATACAAGTGCGCCATTTCTTAAATGGCTCATTTAATATTCGTGCAAGAATCCCAAAGTGTTTTCAAAATGTGTGTTGGCTTATCCAGTTGTCCTCTTGCTTCCGCGCTGGCTCGCTCGATGTGCTGACAATGCTCCTGCATCATACTCCTTGGATTGACAATTTTCATGGGCTCTTGTCCATGAGCTCCTGCACGGTCTGTCCATGCTTCTGTATTACTACTTCACTCTCCCAGCTGGCATCTTCCACTGGGTGGTTCTTCTACTTGACCCGATACTCAAAGTATTCTTTTCTCCTGGTCTTCTTGCCAACTTTCTTGTCCAGTATGTACTCCATCTGTGGCTTCTCTGCTACTGGTAATTGTTTCATCCATTGGATCACTGGTTCTTCAGTTCCAGCCTCTACTTCTCCAGTTCTGTATGGGTATAAATCTGAAATATTAAATATCGGAGATATCCTGATGCCATCCGGCAACTCAATATCATAAGCGTTCTCTCCAAATTTCTTCAAGACCTTGCATGGCCCGATTTTCTTCATTTTCAACTTGTTGTATGTTCCCCTTGGGAACCTTTCCTTCCTCAAGTGTGCCAGAACCAGATCACCAACTTCGAACTAAAGTTATCTCCGATGTTGATCTGCTCTGCGCTTGTACTCCTGATTTGAATCAATCAATCGCTGCTTCACCCTCCTGTGAAGTTCCTTCATTGCTTCAGTGAACTCTTTTGCACTAGCGCTGTTAGTCGCAGTCTATTCTGAATCCCTCAGTTCAGAAACTCCTCTCGGCTGCATCCCATACACAACCTGAAACAGACTTTTCCCTGTGCTCCAATTCACTAAATGGTTGTATGCAAACTCTGCTTGTGGCAATATGTTATCCCAATTGTTGTGGTGCTCTGTCACCAAGCTTCTCAGCAAGTCTCCCAAACTTCTGTTCACGACCTCTGTCTGTCCATCCATCTGAAGATGGTAATTTGAACTAAATGCCAAATTAGTTCCCAGCTTCTTCCATAGCGTCCTCCAAAAATGCCCTATGAATTTAGTGTCCCTGTCCGAAACTATGCTTTTCGGCAATCCATGGAGTCTAGTGATCTCCTTGAAAAACAAATTTGCGATGTGAGTCGCATCGCTGATCTTCTGTCATGGGATAAAATGTTCCATCTTTGAAAACCTATCCACCACCACAAATATGGAATCAACCCCTCTCTTCGTCCTCGGCAAACCCAATACAAAATCCATGCTAATTTCCTCCCAAGGTCTCTCTGGTATGGGCAATGGCTAATAAAAACCTACATTCTATTTTCTCCCCTTTGAATGCTGACAAATTCGACACCTGTCAACAAAACTCTTGACATCTGCTCGCATGCCTGGCCAAAAATAGGATTCTCTCAGCTTTGCGAACATCTTATCATGGCCAAAATGTCCTGCCAATCCACCACTATGCTTCTCCTTCAACAAGTTCTCCCTCATGGAGAAATTCAGAATACACAGTTGATTGCCTTGGAACAACAATCCTTCCTAGATCATATAATCTATCCAAGGACTTCTGTCTCTGAGAACTGGATTCTCAGCTGCTTCATACGCTTCTCCGAAATCTGCATCTCCTGCATACATGTCCCTCAAATTTTCAAAACCCAATGTTTTGACTCGGAATTCCTGCAGTAACAAACATTTCCTGCTCAAAGCATCAACTACTTTGTTAGCAGTACCCGAAATATGCTTAATCACAAATGTGAAATTCTGTATATACTCTACCCATTTAGCATGTTTCTGATTCAACTTTTCCTGTTGACTCACAAACTGTAATGCATGATTATCACTGTACAATACAAATTCTTTTGGGATCAAGTAATGCCTCCACTTCTTCAACACCTGTATGATGGCATAAAATTCCTTATCATACGTGGAGTATTTCAGCTTTGCTTCATCCAACTTCTCACTGAAATATGCAACTGGTCTATCCTCTTGGCTCAAGACCACTCCTATGGCAAAGCCACTTGCATCACATTTCACCTGAAAGGTCTTCATGAGATCTGGCTCTGTGATCTTCCGCTTCAACAGATTGAAGCTTTTCTCAGCCTCCACTTTCCAATGAAAAGAGTTATGTCGCTTCTTCACCGTGTCCATCATCACTGCGCTAATTCCACTGAAATTCCTAATGAAATTTCGGTAGAAACTAGCTAAACCATGGAAACTTCTCACCTCGAAAGAATTTCTTGGTGATGGCCAATTCTTGATCACTTCTACCTTACTTGGATCCATCTTCAACTCATTCACTGAAATAACAAAACCCAAATAAATGAGCTCTATCTTCACGAATGAAGATTTCTTCATATTTATCAACAACTTCTCCTACTGTAGCTTCCTCATCACAATGGCCAAATGCTTTAGATTTTCAGCCTTTGATTTACTGTAAATCAGTATATCGTCCAAATATACGACGACAAACTTTCTGATGAATTCCTTCAGGACTTTATTCATCAGCCTCATGAATGTACTCGGTGCATTCGTCAAGCCAAACGACATGACTAGCCATTCATACAAACCCTTGTTTGTATTGAATACTTTCTTCCATTCATTGCCTTCCCTCACGCGAATCTGGTGATATCCTCTTTTCAAATCTATTTTTGAAAAATAATTTTCCCCGCTCAGGAAATCCATCAGATCATCCATTCTCGGTAGTGGAAACCTGTACCTGATGGTAATTTTTTTGATCGCTCTTGAATCGGTGCACATTCTCCAATCTCCATCCTTCTTTGGACTAAGAATTGTTAGAATGTCCAATGGACTCAGGCTTTCTCTGACCAACCCTTTGTCCAACAACTCTTGGACCTGCTTCTTGACCTCCTCATTCTCCTGCAGCATCAATCTATAAGCAGCTTTGTTCGGCAAACTAGCTCCTGGTATGAGATCAATGTGATGACTTACACTTCTCATCGATGACAACGAATGAGGTAATTCATCCACTATGATGTCAACGAACTCTTCCAGCAGTTACTGAATCTCATCTGGTAAACCATCCACTCTTGTGCTAGTCATAACAATCCTCGGCTTCTTGACCATAAAGAATTATGGATCTTCCTTCTTCTCCATATCTGTAAGAAGCTCCTTCCCACTCATGATAAGTATTGTTTTTCTTAATTCCATCTTCACCTCCTTATCCTTTATTGGAAGCAACCTCTGTGTCCTCCCATCCTTCTCCAAAGTATATGTGTTCATTATCCCATCATGAACCACATTCTTGTCATATTGCCATGGTCTACCCAACAATAAATGACATACATCCATGGGAATGACATCACATAAGACCTTATCATTGTATCCCCCTATCTTGAATTCAAATAAACATTGTTTAGTGACACTCACTTGATGTCGCTTCTGTAACCATGAAACTTTGTATGGACTCAGGTGATCAGTTGTCTCCAGCTCTAATTTCTCCACCATCTCAGTCGAAACAAGATTGTCTATGCTACCACTGTCAACAATAACCTTGCATACCTAGCCCTTGGTTTTGCAACCTGTCCTGAACAATCTGGTCCTTTGAGCTGAGTCCTCCACCTCCTTCCCAGGTGTTAAGAGAACTGTTCTCATCATCAGTGACCTTCCACCTTCTATGTCTTCATTCTCAACATCACGCCTCTACGCTTTAGTGATGTGAGCTTCTCCACTATCCTTGTTTTTCTCTGGACACTCAAATGACCTATGCCCATTCTTTCCACATGTGAAGCATGTGATAACTCCACCTCAGCCTCTTCCTTTACCTCTGGTATAAGGAAAAGTATTGCTATCAGCATATCCTCCACTTTGCTCTGTATGCTTTCCTCGCTGTGAGGTTCCACCTCTCTCAATCTTACCTTGAGGTTTCTTCCATTCCTCCTTGGGCTTCTGGAATTTCTCCTGGGCTATGGTCTTTCCTCTGGGATAAATTCTTCCTCACCCTCACTGACCTTGCTTACAGCTTAGCTTCTCTTTGGATTTTAGAGCCATCTGAAAAGCATCCTCCACCGTCCTGATGGTAACCATGCTTAATTCATCCTGAATGTCGTATCTCACACCATTCATATATCTGGCAACCTTCTCATTATCACTCTCCTGATGACCTACTCTGATGTTTAGTTGATAGAATTCCTCGATGTATTATTTCACTGTCATCAGCTTCTGTCTTAGGTTCTGTATCCTCTTGAACAGAGTAATTTGATAATCCCTTGGGATGAATTTCACTTTCATCTTTGCAATCATTCTATCCCAGCTTTTAATCTTATGTTTGCCTTTGGCACGTCTATCTGCTTGAATATCATCCCACCATAATGCTGCATGTCCCTTCAATCAGGTGACAACATGCCTAACCTTTTTATCCTCTTTGATATCCTCATAATCGATGTAGGTGTCAAGAGCTCTAATCCAATCCAGAAGCTCTTCTGCATCCAGACTTCCTTCGTAGACTAGAATGTCCATCTTCACCTTCGCTCCCATTCTGGCAATAGCTTTTATCAACCGCTCAGTTGAGGCATCCTCGGCTGTAAATTCCTCTTGTTGTTCAGCTTCAACTTCACCTTTAGAGTCGCTCAGATCTCCAGCATTGGCTATGCATCTCTATGCTATTTCCATCTCTTCTAGTCTTGCTCGAAGATCTCTCATTTTCCTTTCCAGCTCTAGATTTCCTGCTGACCAGCCACTTCTTCTCACCTCACTGTCTTCTGGGTCGGGTGACTGTCTTTCTCTTCTAGGCGGCATGATGAATTCCCTCTTCTCTACTTCAAAAAGAAAAGAACCTCCAACTCTGATACCATTCTGATGGAACCTTACCCCTCGGAGCACGATTTCTCTCACAGGACCTTCCTCTCTCCTTGGCTCGAAGAACTCAAGGGTTATTTTAATTCCCTATCAGGAATCTTCTTACCCACAAATTCTCTCCTTCACGCGATCCCCTCCCTTAACCTCTCAGAGGATTGGAACTCACGACTCCACAAATCCAAAGGTTATACGCTGGATTCTCGGATCCCTGAGACCCGAGGGTAGTCAACTCGCTGACTCTTCCTTTGAGGGATTTTGCTACTCGTGATGCCATCCTTTTGGTTCTCCAACCTTCGATACCCGAGGTGTCAAAACTTCGTGGTGCACGTGTGACTTGAATCGTCCACACCCGTCACTTCTCTCTAAACTTTTCGTGCTATCACGACCTCGCTTCCTCGTGACTCGAAGTACCCAATGGTTGGGTTCTCACCACATGAGCTTTCGAGTTCCTGAGATCCTCAGATCTCCTCCACCTATCCTTCTCAGATGGATGGCTCTTGACCTCTCATCCCTTCACTGCCTCGTGACCTCTCATCCTTTGGCCCCAATTTCTCGACCCTTACTCTTACGAGCTCTTGAGGCACAAGGTGCCACCTGTCCACTTGCCAACTCATATGGACCCACGCTATCCTCAGAGTAGTCAAGATCTCGCCTCCTCACAATCTCGCGACTCTCCTTATCCAAATTAGGAAACCTTCCTCACGAGGTCTCGATAGGCAATCTCGTGAGCAAATAAATGGCCCTAACCGACTTCGATCAACGGTGTTGCCCCTTCCTGAGCTTTGAATCCTCTCCATACCTGCGCAGTAACTATCTTATGCCTCTGAGGAATCCAACGGTTCTCGGAACCTTGTGAAACCTCTTCTGAATATTTCGCTCATCCGTTCTCCCCTCGAGGATTCCGTGAAGTAGAGAAGTGTCTCTCCACAATACGTGTTTGTTCGCTCACCAACCTGCGACGCTTCCTCCGACTTCCAATGACACTTCCCTACACTTAGCCTTCAGGGAGTTCAAAGGTCTATTCCTCCTGAGCTTCCTTACGATTCTCAAATCCTTAGAAGGAACTTTTTCACGCACCCCTTGCATCAAATCTTCAACCTTATCTAAGTGTTGAAGTCTTTCGACTCTGCGCCCTCCTGTAGCAGCAGTCTTCTAGCACTCTCCTCAGCATCACAACTCTAAGTTTTTGCTTGGCCTGTGCACTCCTTACACGACACTATGCTTAATCTGCACCTTCGAAGAGATGAGAACAAAAGCTATCTCTAAGTGAACCTTTATGTCAATGCACTCCTTGCGGACAAATTCGACTGCACTCCTTGCAGGAATCCTCTGGCTCACTTAGAGAAATAATTTAAATTCTTTCACTCTTCCTCTCTGACTTCAATTCAACCATGAAATCCTATGCACAACATATACAAAGCAAATGCATACAAGAAAACAAAACATTCATGAGCAAAACATCATTACACAGAGAATTAACACATAACCATGAGATTGAATTAAAGCTTTCTTCTATTAATTCAATATCTGTACATGGGTGTTCTTCATACAGTTCTCTTCTTTCTCTCTCTTCTTTCTCCTGTTCTGAATGAATAATTGATAATGTTGCAATGATACAATGAGGGTGTCTATATTCGTTTTCCCTCTCGAACTCTAAACTATCAAATCTACAATTAAAATCTACCTACCAGCATTAACTAAAGTAAATGTCATCTATCTACCTAAGGATGAGAGATATCTGCTCAAGGTCCATTACAATATACAAGTGCGCCATTTCTTAAATGGCTCATTTAAGATTCACGCAACAATCCCAAAGTGTTTTGAAAATGTGTGCTGGCTTATCCAGCTGTTCTCTTGCTTCCGTGCTGGCTCGCTTGATGTGCTGGCAATGCTCCTACATCATAATGGGTATGGGATGTCTGCCCATGGGTTTACCCATGCTTAGGCCTTTCTGTAATGTATAAATAAGTAGATATGACTTAGAGAGAAGTCTGTCTAAGTTGTCTTCATGCAAGAATATGTAAAAGTTCTAGCTAAGTGTTGTATTGAGTGCTTTTGTCTTAGTGCAAGTAATTGTAAGAGGCTTTGTGCTAATAAGCATTTGTCTTTGTTCCTTGAACTGATTTTGGGAAGGATGATCTGGCGAGCTACGCGTAGATATCCTATCCTTTGCAGCGTTGCGCTCTATGGCTTTGTGTAGAGGAGCTGAAGAATGTAGAAAGATTGAAGATTAATAAAGAAGAGAATAATAAGTTGGTGGACGTAGCCCCACACTGGGGTGAACCATGTACATCCTATCTTCTGATGTGCTTTGTGTGATGTTGTTCATGTTTTTTATGTGTTTATTTTCTTAGTGCACTGATGTTAATGTATTATAGCTAGATCTATGGATGCTTAATTCTTTATGTATGATAAATGGTAGATCTGAGATAATGCTATGTGATAAGAGGTTTTAAGGACTTAATATTGATTGTGGGGGTGATTTTAAGAACACCCCTAAATTTATATGTATAATAAATGGGTGAATCCCCATGATACATAGGAAAAATTAAAGGCTATTTTATCAATAATATAATATGTATATATAATTTTTTGGCTAATATTTTAGTCAATTATATAATCTTGTAAAATCTTATAGAATCTTTCAATGGATTATTAAATCTTGTAAAATCTTGGTGAATCTTTGATTGAATTATAAAGTCTTGTAAAATCCTGGCGAATCATTTACTAAAATACAAAACATTATGAAATCTTGGTGAATTTTTTGATAAACTATAAAAGAATATATAATAATATGAAAATATATTCATTAAATTGTAATATACTCATTTTACATGTTTTTGAAAGAAACATATTTTGTCCCTCCTCCAAATAATGTTGCAAGCATAAGGGGTTGTGTTTGTCAGTGTTCTTATTGTGCTTGTTAGGGTTCACCTATTCACTTCTAAAAAAACATTAATTTTCCAATGGGGTGCTAGGTTAAGTGACCACTAGAATTATGATGCCCTCAAGGCATGTGCTTAGAATTTCCACTGAGGGGTTCCCCAAATTCCATTAAAAGCATTTCTATGAGACAAAAATTGACAGCATTCTGTCAAAAGACTTTGTATACCCCACCAAAGACATCTAGTCTCTAGAGTTTTGTATTCCCAACCAATGACATCTGGATCTTTGTATGCCCCACACCAATGACACTAGATCTTTGTATATCACACCAATGATATGTAGGGTTTCCCTTGGTGTCAAATATTTTCAATTCCATGTTCCCCTTCTATAGGATATTTAAATAAAAATAACTTAATTAAGAGAAATGATTGATGATATGTCTACGTAGTTGTCCAACCAAAGAAAAAATTAGAAATACATTGTTAGAACATATGAATCTATATGTCATCTAATTAGCATGCAAACACTAAGAACAACAATATATACAAAACAAATCATAGCCTATCAAATTGCTAAACAACAAGTAGAGAATGTCAAAATGATAAACATATGTACATGATGTTAAAAACACGCATATGAGCAACTAACAACAAGAAACATTAATATTTAAACAAATGTTAGAAACAAAAACATCTAGGAACAAAATTATTAATATCTTGGTCACTATTCATATAAAGGTATTCTTATGTGCAAAAAAATTTAAAAGATAAGAAATGTAAAACAATTAAGTCATTCCATGATGGAGATGATGATAGTCCTAGTTAGACTTCCATAATTAACCATGAGCAACAAGATATGTAGATTTAGTAAGGGTTATTATTCCATAATGTATATCTATACCTGACATTTATAATTCTTATCTTTTTTATGAAACCAAATTATCTGAGAAAACATACACCCAAAAAGGAAAACCACCAAATTCTTACACGAATCATAGAAAATAACTTAGGGTGTAGATTAATAAAATACAACATAAATGTATCCAAAAACACCCTAGAACTTAATCCCTCAAGAAATGAATACTCCAATATACAACCATTATGGTGATCTAATAACTATCCATTATGCAAAACCTACATATATTATCATCAAAGAAATTGTTTTTGGAAGTACTCAAGCTTTTCCAAAACCCAATTAATTATATGGTGTATAGGCTCTGTCGATTTTATTCCCTGGTACACAAACAAACATTCATCCTTGGCATGTCTATAAACAATGTTCAGCATGGGGTGGAGCCTGTATGGTCATGGGTTTTGGCTAAAATGGGGATGCAGATTTGATGAAAAATATGAGTTGTAGCATTAAGCTAAAGCTTATGGAAGTAAGTGGTAGTGACAACTAAATTGTAATCACAATGATGTCATTGAAATATGAATTTGCATTAAATGNCATGGGTTTTGGCTAAAATGGGGATGCAGATTTGATGAAAAATATGAGTTGTAGCATTAAGCTAAAGCTTATGGAAGTAAGTGGTAGTGACAACTAAATTGTAATCACAATGATGTCATTGAAATATGAATTTGCATTAAATGAATTTTACTTTCAAACAATAAATTGTTTCTAATACCTAAGTATTCAGTCGAATGGAATTAACCATTAAAATTACCTTGCAAATCCTCTTGTTGAAACAATCCCACATGGATATCACATTTCAGAATAGTCCAATTTATTTATAGACCCATTTCTTATTGTTGAAACAATATTTCATAGCTAACAAATGAGACTAGCATGTAGTACACAATAACAAATGGGACTATGAACCTTTGGAGGTAAAATAACCTCAATTTTTCTAGTACTATTGTTGACATTTTCCATATCTCTTGAGTAACACTTTATGGTCCTATTTCATATTGGTGAATGTGTTCTTCCTCGTGGCTAAGATTTTCTATCAGAAAAAAACAAATAGGATCTTCAACTAATCTTCAACTCAAACCCTAAATCTTCTTCAATGCATTATGCTCTTTATGTTGGAAATATTCTATAGGAGTTAATATCTTGAAACATCTTCTACAGGTATGAAGGCATGTGCAATCAAAATATTTTGAACTGTCCATCCATTCAACTGAATCTAAAAGCATTTGGAACCTTTAAAGGAACCAATCATATAGGGGCTTAAGTGCACTACTTTTATTTCATAATGCTTAGGTCAAGATTGGAATTGTTGCAATTATTTGGGGGCTGCATATCAAATCTTCTAAGTGTAGCTCACAAGCTACACCTTTTCACTATTCATTTTTGGTCACTGGCAGCCGAATATATTCTTACTCCACCTCCATCATAATATATCTACCATGTATTCCGCATTTTTATCAGAAAACTCATCATCAAATGAGATTTGTTATTAAAATGAAAAGGGAAAATTGAACCAATCTGTAATGTATCGTGTTCTTATAGCCTCCACTGAAACATACTTAGGTCAAATTCATCACCCAAAAAACTTATTGTAGACCCAATGATGTAACGATCCTCTTCGTTACGACGACAAACCTCTTATAATAGGCGCATAATTTTTTTTTTTGTGTGTGTGCGCATGTGTACAAGGATAACAAATACATTCAACTCTGAGTCGCCATACGATGACGAACATGATGCATGCAAAGTGATGAAAACATAAAGATCTAAGATGCACAAAAACATCTGCCAGCAATGAACAACAATCAACCGATAGAATAATAAGATTGACTAACCGCCCGTCCTACCCTGCAATGGTTAGGACCTCTAAGACACATAAGCAACACTCAAGCCCAGGTTCCCATCAATTTTAACCATTTAAGGTCTCATGGTTGGCGACTGTTCTGAGGAACATGGAGGTGTCTACAATGCGCCCGACACAATTAGACCAAGCAATAAAATGATTACAACCAAGTACGACAATAATTAATGAACAACCACGACCTCTATGGAAAGCGCAAGTCAGAAGGATGCTATCAATAACCAATCATTAGTTAAGACTCAACATTACCTATGACTCAATTGACAATAACTACAGATCAACACTTGTTCAGTTCCGTTAGTCGACGGGTTACCAACCCGACCTTACAAATGTATATTCCATTAATTGCAAATCCCGAATTACTAACTCATGATAACTTATTGTACTTAATTCAAGGAAATTACACTGTATATGGTTACCAGTAGCAATAAAATTTACAATATCATTACCATAAAATGACAACACCATTATAATTTAAATCGCCATGACCTTGCAATAAAAAGAATCACATTACAAGACAATGACCACTAAAACAACTAGTAAGGCAATTAACTCAGTCTATTCCAACCTCCAATGAGAGCCCAACCTCGCATGTCTAAAGTTCATAATGACATTAAGGTAAAATCTAAATAGTCTTAATTCAACTCATTTGAGAAAATTTAAATTACAAAAAGGGCATCGAGATATTAAGTAATTCAACTTGCCTTAAGTATTAATGGTTTCTATGAGTGTTTTGTTTTAAGGTCGCTATCTAATAATCATATAGGTATATATAACATTGTCCCGAGAAGAGATTTATGTACATCTCAACAATCTTTACCCAAAATTTTCATTCCACTAACTAATAAGGAAACACTTCATGATTCTAACTATAGTAATTATTTAAAAACTTAACAGTTTCATAACTATAAAAAGATATCAAATTAAAATTCTACAATATTCTTTAACATCATCCATTCTAATTAAAAGGGAAAATCTACACCATAATAGATCATGGGCATTCGATACCCTACACAACAAGATAGAATAAGAAAAGGATAAGGTAAATGTTGTTATTAATCTAACTAAAACAAAGAATTTTGGCGTTAACGATTAAAAAGGGAGGACCCAAATACTCTTTGGTGCTAAATATCACTGGCTGTACCCTACACGCGTGTTGTCCAGAGTTACTGGAAAACGCAGGCTAAGTAAGGTGCCCACAGGATAAGTGCTGACAGGGTAATAGAGTTGTCGATAGGTTAGGTAACGTAGGAAAAAGAGGGGGGTGATTGACAGGAAAAGGAATATTAGAACCCTATCATATCTGCCAGTCGAAGCAAACGCCGATTTCCTGGGAATGGACCCTCCTTTCCTAAGTCGTGCATGCAGTGGGGAAGGACTATTGATTTATCAGGAGGTATCCAATATCAGTCAAATAAACTCAGGCAATACCAACGTTCCTAAATTAAGAAGAGTAGAACGTCAGAATTAATAGCTAACTTCATGGTACGCACAGATTTAAACACCAACTTGGCGAAGGCATGGGATAATCATCCTTCCAAGGGTAAGGTAAATCAGGACTAAAATGCCATGGTACTCAGAAATTTTAAACAAAGACTTCTCCCGTAATTCTGTCCTTGATACAGTTCAGAAAATCGAAGAAGGAATCCTGGATTGTCATCGCTGCATCCAAAGGAGATCTGGGAAAGCGACTGGGAAGTAAAGGAAAAGGGTCTCATTTGAAGGGATCCCTGAGGTAATGAAGTTATCCACACAAGTACATGTATTCAAACTCTCTATCGAAGATGCTGTAAAAGATTGAAGAAGTCGAGCACATAGAACTTGGGCAAAGGACCTTCCTGTAAGTTGAGGAGGAGAAGGGATTGTAGAAGGAACTAGTGATTTGTTAGTAGAGGGATTGCACTTGGTCCACACTAAGTTAGTTTCGGTGTCCATAACTGTAGAGAAGGAAAAAGGCGGCGTACCAAATTCCATCTCCAAGAGATAATCGCCAATGTTCGTGCTTACTGGAGACTCAACCTCTTTCAATTGATGAGTAATAACTGCAGAAACGGTCTTTGGCTTTTCAAATCACTCAGGACTACGAGAGAAGTGGATCTATATGAACCATATCGATTCTCAAATCCTTGGGGTGATGCATGTGTGCATTCCATCAACTAAGAAATACACAGAGTAATAACAGCGGAAGAAGCTGGTGTTGTGGGTGACAACAACATGAGAATCAACAACTGATTGTCCAACCATACCAAAGGAGATATTACCTCACAACGTAAGAAGAAAACCAACTGATGGAGGGAAGACACACTACAGGAATGGCTACAAAACCTTAAATGAAGATGAGGAACTCGAAAACTAATCCAGATTTGAACATTTCAACTCCAGTTCCTAGGGTCGCTACCTCGGTATTTTAGAAGCGCTCACTTAAAGAAGGGTTTACATAGGGTTGCATTCTATTGTGAGTTCAAGGAATGCTTTAAAAACATTAGAGGGAATAAAAAGTAATGAAATATGGTCAGGTTTTCTCCATCAATTAAAGGCGACCTGAGTATAAAGTTGTCCTAAAGTTAGGCAAGGACCATACAGTCCCAGATCACGAGGAAGGGTTATTGTAGCCAAGACTTGATACTTACATTTGCAAGGGCAACAGAGGTAAAAGAACTTAATCGTTCTCCTTATTTTACCGGTAAGGGAAGTAAAACCCCAACCCAAAAAATAACACAGACAAGGATCGTTTGATGGCCTTTCAATAAAATAAAATAAAAATTTACAGACCAAGATAAATTAAATATACTGCCAGTAAGAACCATGTCTCCTTTCATTTTTATCACTTCTACATTTTTCATTTCCAACACACAATTTATAAGGGCGTCGAGTAATTAAATAATAACAACCATTCAATCCATTTAGAACCAATATTCTGATCCCAACATAAGTCATAATGCATTCTATCCTACTAAATAAAAATCATATCATTGCCTTATTGCCCACCTCGAATGACGTTTGTGTGATCTGTGCCTCTCTTGCTCGCTGACCATCGAGACTACACTAGTACCTCCCAACCAATCGCTAGGGGTACTATGCTTCCCCCTTAGCCCCCTGAGCTGCAAAGGGGCCAGGCACTATCTAGATGGTACGTCTAGCTCTCATCTCACCTCGCATGGCTGAGCTACCACTCCTATCCGAGCTGGGAAATCCCAACTCCTCACAAGTAAATCAGTAAAGTCACTAATCTAATAGTGTAACGTTATGCTAACAGTCGATCCCCTCCTTCATTCTCCTCTCTCTCTTTTATAGACTTTTAGAACTTCCAAAATTTCCTTAAATCTCATTTAATTTAAGTTTTAATAAAAAAAATCTAATAATTCTCCTTCATACAAGTGTCATCCATCCCCCACTTTCCTCCAATAATTAGTTTCTTTAAATTAATAATTCTCTCATTTCCCTCACCCACCTAGAGTTACTCCTAAATTTACTCCTAGGTGTCCCTAGATTCCCTCACAGGTTTTAAATACTTTCCCTAAAATGAAAATGCTAAGTCAGTTCAAAATTAGAAGGTTCTTGAATGCAAATTCTTTACTAAGTTGACCTCTTGCTTTTTACTATAAGTTCCCTCTTTCCCCCCTTTTTTTGTCACCTCCATTCCCTAGTTTCCTAAATTTTTATTATTCCCTTCTTTTCCCTTTTTATTAGAGCCCAAAATGGAAGTTGCAATTTAACCCCTTTTTCCCTTTTATTAATAATTCAACATCCTTTTAAACTATCAAAAACTAAAAATAATTAATTTCTTCTTTATAGTTTATATCCACATATTTTAATTAATTTCCTACTCTCCTCATTTTACCCCCAAAATTTATGAACACCAAAATTATTACTTAAAGGGTTTTTATTTTAAATTTTACTATTTTAAATTTTTAGAGATGTTTTCTCAAGGGTAGACAAAATTTTACCCCTAGCAAAGTTTCAGACTTAGGACTTAGA
>SNQJ01S0008937.1:101095-124293 GCA_010110895.2 Picea sitchensis | reverse complement strand
AAAAGTAAATTGTAAATTTTACTTTTTGGTAAATGGACTATCTGATAAGAGGGAATAGATGATCTTAGCCAAATAAATATATCTAGTTTCCCAAGTGATAATTTACATCTATGAAATATCTTAGATGGTGTTCCTCTATTAATATATAAGCTGGACTATTTCAATCATCTATTCAGAAGAACAAAATTCCAATATATAATTATTTCATTAGAATATCACAAGATCAACCTTCAACATGTTTAGAATACAAAACAATGATGAAGAGTGACACATTTCATTATCTTGTCACTATTCTCTTGTAAGCATAGATCCTATGAAAAAATTAAATCATTATGTCATATTTATATTCAATGATTGTTAATTACTAAGTCCAAAGATTCCACTAATTATTTTTCCAAATTGAAAATTTGTATTCCATTCATGACATGTAGCTCAAATTTTCAAGAAAAAATTGAAACACTTAATTCAAAAGACTCTAAAAATTTAAAGAAAAATAATCTACAAACTAAACTACATATAATGATTGGTTGTTATTTATTTCTAATCTCTAATAAGTTCACATAAGCAAAAATATAAGTTCTTCCTTTCCAATCTCTACTTAGTGCACCTAAGAAAAACTATAAACCCTTTTTCTTTCATATTCCCAATCATACACTGTAACTGAGCGACGAGACTAAATATTCTTCCCATGGATATTCAAACTGAAAATTTATATACTGGTCATAACATGTAAACAAAGTTTTAAAGGAAATAGCTAAATGTTGGATTATTTTAGACCACACAACAATATATAACTAAACATTGGTTTAAATAAAAAGTTACAAGGAAAATGACTCTCGTCTCGTTTAGGTATCCACTTAAATAAAAGATGGGATATTGGAGATCCATTGGAGAAATTCCTTAGAGATGGATTCACACAGATTCTAGTGAGTAATGTGGATCCCAAGATAATTCAAAATAAATGAAAAAAACATTTTGCAAACACTTAAAATATGAAAATTTTCATCACAAAATGCTTACAACATATGGTTAAATAAAAAAAACAAGTGATGTCTCACACTACAAGTGGTATGGTTAAAAGGAAAAAAAATTGAAAATGAGTGTTTGAGTATTTTATAAAAGAATAAGAAGTATTTGGTGTTCTTTCCAGGAATGCAAGAATGAAAAATCACGATCCCTCCAACAACATACATTGAACAAACTTCTTAGGTATATTCAAACTTATGATATTATATATTTTGTATATATTTTGGAAGGAAAAACAACATAAATGAGAAACAACAATCAGGATAAGACGCAGGAAGAGAAAATATAGGAAAATTTAGAACAATCGTTGCTATCATAATTCTTTGATATGAGGCAACACACTAAGATGAAGGTAAATACCTATAAAGAGGAATAAAAACCCCGGTAAGTGTTCACAACCAGAGCCTCGCACCTCCCTTCACTGGGCACTAATCAATTCTACAAGTACAATCTCAAGAACCTCTACAATGCTGAAGATTCAAGAACTGGAAAAACCTATGGTTATATAATACAAAACATGAATCATAATGCTTGGATTTGAACCCAATACACATATGGGTAGATCCCATATGATTTATACTATATGAGAGGGATAAAGTTCTCCCAAAAATCCCCTTCTTCTTTGGAAATCAAGAAAAGGGAAGATTGTAACTACACATGCCCATACCACAAAATTGGGGAAAATTAAACCACAGGTCCACAAACTCCGATTTTACGAAATGTGAGGGTGAAGATATACCATATATTTCTAGATTTCTAGAAATGGAGGGCAAATATGTAACAAAAATTCCCATATTTTTAGAAATGGGGCAAAAATCCCCTTCTTCTTTGGAAATCGGGCAAAGGGAAGATTGTAACTACGCATGCCCATACCACAAAATTGGGGAAATTAAACCACAGGTCCACAAACCTTGATTTTACCAAATGTGAGGGCGAATATGTACCATAAATTTCCATATTTCTAGAAATGGAGGGTGAAGATGTACCAAAAATTCCCATATTTTTAGAAATGGGGCGATTAGAAGCTCGCTACTCCAAATTTTAGGATCGAAATATAATATTTTTTCTCTCTCTCTCTGTGTTGGCCCTTGACCAGTTTTTGTGGAAGCGATGGTCATGTTTGACCAATTTTGGTACTTCGATAGGCTAGTCGAAGGAGGAGCAGAAGTCGAAGTGAAGATCGTGGGATCTTGGCGCCTTCTTAGGGAAGTTTTGGGATTAGGGTTTATGTAATGGATATGGGGATGTCTGGCCATGGGTTTACCCATGTTTAGGCCCTTTTTGACATATATAAATAAGTAGCTAGGCGATGTAAGAAGTAGTGAAAATATTGAGGAGGATCTAAGTGATGTTGTGCTAAGCTCAATTGATAGTTGTAAATGCTTTGTCCATGCTGTGTTGAATGCTTACAGAGCTAAGTGCAAGTGGTTGTAAGAATATTGTGTGTAAATTGTAAGAGGGATTTCTGTTGTAACCTAGCTCAGGGAAAGAGGATCTGGCGAAGTGTGAAAAGATCTCCTATCCAATGCAGAGTAGGATTTTGTGGCTCTATGCATGTATATGCTTAACAAAAGAAAATAAAGAGAAGATCACTTGGTGGACGTAGCCCCAGGCTAGGGGTGAACCACATATATCCTGTGTTATGGTTTCTTTGTGCATTATGGTTGTTATGTTGTTCATGTGATTTATGCTTAGCGTAGTAAAGTATGTTTAGATGAATTTGGTATGATAGCTTAGTGCTTAGCAATGTGAATGAATGCTAGATCTGATTCATCTCTCTTTGTTAAGTGCTTGAATGTGTTAGATCTTGTTGAATATTGCATTGCTTTGTAATTAGGGTTTATTTGCGCTATGAATAAAGGTTAAATACTAATGAATGAAAACTGCTAAGTACTCTGTTAGAGTGTTATAAACACAGATTTGTGTCCCATCTAGGTTGCAGACACTTGAGTCCTGCAACCACTCGTGCCTCTACCTCGGGTGAGACTTCATCTACTTCGTAGGTGTTGCCGAAAGGGTTGGTAGTTAGGGTTTTGTTGGTGTATTGTTGAAGCATTGAAACTTGGCTCTGCCCCTGTGCCAACAAATAGTTCCATTGCTGGGACCTGAACCTATGATTGTTGGGAGTTGAGGAAAAGAGAAAGATCTGTGTGTAGATCTGTTTCCCTAGTGCATAATATTCTCCTTGACTTGTGAAGCTCTTTGCTAAGAAAGGAATTGGATCTGAATAAAGGAAGTAAAATATTCAAGCTTTGTTCTCTGATAAAGGTAAGATAAGTGAAATTTTTTGTTTCAGAAGTATGGATCTAGGTATGTTTGATAAATTTTGTCCTAACCTTAAAACTAGGACACAACTAGAAGAAATAAGAATTGATATGCGTAGATCTTATAAAAATTGTGAAAGATATGTTATTCATATTCATAGAAAGGATTTTTGGACTAACAAATGGATGCGGGATCCCAGAAAGAATTATTTGTATGTTAGTTACTGTGATCCTAGTCTATAGTACAAAAAAGGATGGGGATTATTTAAGATAAAGAGAGGATTAACCCTTTATTACAGTTGCAGAAGACTAGGACATCTGGCTAAGGAATGCCCTGGTAGAGGACCTAGTTGTATTTGTTGTAAATCTATGGACCATGAAGTTTTGGATTTCCCTAGAATGATTGCTAAAGTTGAGAAGATGCATATGAGACAATAAAACCCCAAGCAAGGCCAAGAAACTAAGACCATGGAAGAATCCATAAAATAATTAGAGACTTTATTTTTACAGATGAAATAAATCCTTAATGATCACAGAAATACTAATCTATCAGAGATCTTAACAGAAAAAGAGTGCATAGAAACAAGAATAGGAGACTTTGACATAGACTGCATTCTGGATGAGGAAACACAGGTGGATGTCATGACAAAAAGAACCTGGGAAATTTTGGGAAATCCTGCTATGACTCCTTCATTGGGAGGAATAAGATTATTTAGAGGAAATATAATAGCCCTATGTGGAAGACTTACCCAGATATCTATGAGTAGTCATGGAACTTCGACAGAGGAAGAATTTGAGGTCATTAAATTTGTTGATAACAATTCCCCATTTTCTATGTTGCTAGGAAAAACCTGGATTGAGAAAGATTAGATTCAAAGAAAAGAGGATGAAGCCTTAGAACAAAAAAATAAATAATTAAAGGATTTCATGACTAGGAGAATAACACACTTAATAGAAGAAAAAGAAAACAAGTCGAAGATACTAAGGACCAGATATTTGGAGATTAAAGTTGAAATAACATAGGACAATGTGAAGAACCTATATGTACAAGAGAGTAGATCACCTACCCCGAAAAAAAGAGAAGTATTACTCTCATAACCCTTGAACGATCCACATCAGTGTGAAGTTACTATTCCAATAAAAGATAAGAACAATAACATAAAGAGGAAACCAGTGGCTCAGATTATAGGAAATAAATCCAGAAATCTCAATCAGAAGAAAGAAAAGTTAGAGAAATTAAAGAAAGTTCTAGAGAGGACTTCATAGAATGAAGGTTTCCAGAATTTGAACTTCATTGGAATATCATAACAACTCAGATTGGCACTTCACCATGGTGGATCAATATGAATGTTGGAGGAATTATGACCATTAGATCAATTCTCTTGAATAGTTAGAAAAACAGTTATGATCATAAATCTCACCATTGGACCATTGGGACCATGCCATAATGGATCAAACTGCATTGATTAAGTCTTTTGACCCATTTGAAGAATATGTTATGACGTTGTCTATTTATCCCATCGAATGTTGCAATGAGAACACTTTTGTGAATTGTATCTGAGCCCACATAGAATTCATTGTTATCGTGTTGTGCCTATTGATACTTTTCCACCCACTCTATTACATTGAGTGTTTGATCACTGACCTGAGATACCTGATCGCGAGCGTGCTTTTCGAACTAACTCAGTGTAGTAGAAAAGTCTTTCGAAGAAATTCTAATCGACCTTATGGTTGAGAAGGTGATGTCCGTATGAGCTCAAGATTCATCGATGTGAGGAGTGAAAGCCTCCCCGTCGACTACTAGTGGATGTGAGCCATCCCGAGCTACGACTGAGAAACTAACCAAGCATCGTGATGACTTGGAAAATGTGAATCTAATACCATCCATCCTACCCGACTACATCCCACCTCTAGCTAGTGTGGTGAGTCATGATAGCGTCCCAGGGGACTTCGAATACACAATGATTATTGCGTACCTCCCGAAGGGGATACACGCAGTCAAGCCATAGCTAGACAATATTCTAACCTTGAAGATCAACGACTATAACCTAGGAGATCGCAAGAGCTATGGCATGTTTGCACCTCACAAATATTCGACCAAGACAAAGGGGAAAAAGTCGAAGATCATTCCCCAACCATGGACTACAGACATCGCGAGGTCCACTATTCTGAACCTAATGAATATACCCCATTTTGGAAGGCACCGGGAGGTTAACACGTGCATTAAGATCCTTCTGTCATTCTTCTATGGCAGCCTTCTGTGGCTATACAAACCTATCATCATCAATCTGGTGTTGATCCATCAGATTACCACATTGAGCATGCAAGGACGAAACCCACAAGAGTTTTACCCAGGAAATGTTGCAGACCACGCTCTGGCATAGACTATTAAAGGTACCTATGGCAATGTGGAAAAGGGAAAGCAGGGATACAAAGCAGCCTCCATCCAGAATGACGTAGTGCACCTAGCCTGCCAACTAATCCCAGGTAAGATAGTAAAAAATAACGTACCCATGCAAGTCACAGGGTTCGTTGTTGATCTCGCGGGAAAATGTGTAGAAGGGATACAAATGAACTGGGCAAGCTACCTCTTTAACCAGTTAGACTAGGACTATCTTGAAGCTCAGGATCGGGGACATGAGTTCCACTTCAATTGTTTGTTGATCCTCATCATGTTCATTGCTTGGTAGATGTCGGAAGGTGTGACCTTCCCTGAGATTAAACCATCTGAACCTCTAGCTGCAAAGTTCGCCGTGCTCTGGTACTCAAGAGATATGTGGAAACAAAGGAAATCAAACATGGTGTTCCACACCTACTACCTGCAGTTGAAAAGGGCTATTGATTCCTTCCCTTGTATGACACCGAACACCCTTCACAGGTTCAGACCCTATGCGAAGTTCTGTGTAGATAGACATTGTATTTATATGACTACGCGTAGATATGAACACAAGGAGGAGTTGCAGAGTTACTAGAAGCTCACTAAGGAGGGCATGGAGGAAATCACTAAGGAGTGGTCAAAATAATTCTTGGTACCATTTTACTAGGAAGACCTATCTGAACCTGACCTAATTGGAACTCTGATGGTTACTCATGAAGAGTATGATATACCTGGAGGTAGCAAAAGAAATAATATGAAAGAGGTACAAAAAATGCACAACACATCCCAAGAATCTACTTTAGATTCAATAGGAGGAGGAGGTGATGACGAAGTAAACAAAGAAGATCACAATGATGAAGAAGACAAGTAGAAACAAGGCAAGGTAACACCACCTAGGGATCCCCTTAATGAGGCTGAAGCATCCAACAAAAGAAAGGTTTCCCCCATGAAACCTACATCACGGAAGAATTCCAAAGATAATAAACCATAGATGCAAATTGTCCTCATGGAGGATGAAATTGAACTCATCATTGATATCATGTTAGACACTTCATAATATATCTTACAGTGCTGTGAAGAAGCATAAGAGACCATGTATTAAAGGATTAAATAAAAGATGAGAGGGGTACAATAATACCTTCAATATAGCTCCGCAGTGTCTATTGTTCCCCCACAATCAGAAGAAATAGAGATGGGAGATGAGCCTACCCAACTCCACAGAATAGTCGATGTGATCGAAGTGCACCTTTGTCACATGCAGGAATAAAAAGAATAGGCCACAGAGGCCCTGAAGCAAGTACAAGAGGAATTCATAGAGAAAGGTTGGGTTGCATAGTAGGGAAAATATTACCTGCAAGAAAAGTTCACAGAAGAAAGAGCGCAAATATAACAAGATAAAGAACAATTGCTCGCAGAGTAGGTCAAAGTTAAAGAAGAAGTCAACAGAGCACTTCACTCTATGACAGGCGTAGAATAGAAGAAAGAAGACCCAGTGGAAACTCAAGTGGCAAGGCTTTTTAAATCCATCCAACAGTTGCAACAGATAATAGTGGATCTAGAGCTACAAATAGTGCCAAGCACTCCACAGGACATGCGAGACCACAAAGAAGTGACTGCCCAAAGCACAAATGAAAGAATCAAAGAATTATCCTTGGAATGTAAACATATTAACAGTCGAAGTGCACAGACTTATGAGTGACTTACAGAGGACCCTGAACTAAAGACATTGGAGTCATAACTGCAGGAGGCAAAGAAGTAAGCAACAACAGTACAAGTGTATTTGAAGCTCTTGTCAATAGTTGAGAGAATGAAAAGGTCCAAAGAACAGCGCACGACTCAAAAATAGGTCCATGCCATACAAAGAAAAGTCATGGAAGTGACTTATAAGCTCCAACCCATCTAGGATGCATCTTGCCTACTTTTTGAAGAGATTGAAGGATGAGGAGGAGAACTAGAACAAGTATTCATGATAGTCGAACAATGCTTGAAAGGAACTATTAACAAAGCAATTATTCAAGAGTTTTCTAGGCAGGAAGATCTGGTGAAGGAGCCCGAGCCAAGCTTGAGGCATTTGAGGAAGAATTACCCAGATCAGAATAACTTGGGATGAGTAAAAAGTGAGTGTTGGGGGCCTCTTGGCCCTTAACTAGGTTTGGTGGAAAGGCTGGTAATGTTTGACAAATTTTCAAACTTCGACAGGTTGTTCGAAGGTAGAGCTCAAATTGAAGCGGAGATCGCAGGATCTTGGCCTCTTCTTAGGGTAGTTTTGGGATTAGGGTTTAAGTAACGGGTATGGGGATGTTGACCCATGGGTTTACCCATGTTTAGTCCCTCTTTGTAATATATAAATAAGTATCTAGGCGATGTAATAAGTAGTGACAAGACTGAGGAGGATCTAAGTGATGTTGTTCTAAGTGTAAGTGATAGTTGTAAATGATTTGTGCATGCTGTGTTGAACGCTTGCAGAGCTAAGTGCAAGTCATTGTAAGAATATTGTGTGTAAATTGTAAGAGGGATTTGTGCTATAACCTAGCTCGGGGAAGGAGGATTTGGCGAAGTGTGTGCATATCTCCTTTCTTATGCAGAGTAGGATTTTGTGGATCTATGCATGTAGATGATTGAAAAAATACAATAAAGAGAAGAATAGTTGGTGGACGTATCCCCAGTCTATGGGTGAACCACGTATATGATGTGTTATGGTTTCTTTATGCATTATGGTTGTTATGTTGTTCATGTGATTTATGCTTAGTGTGGTAATGTATGTTTAGATGAATCTTGTATGATAGCTTATTTCTTAGCAATGTGAATGAATGCTAGATTTGATTTATCTCTCTATGCTAAGTGCTTGAATGTGTTAGATCTTGTTGAATATTGCGTTTCTCTGTAATTAGGGTTTATATGTGTTGTGAATAAAGGTTAAATACTAATGAATGACAACTACTAAGTGCTCTGTTAGAGTGTTGTAATCACACATCTGTGTCCCATCTAGGTTGCAGATACTTGAGTCCTACAACCACCGCTGCCTTTACCTTGGGTGAGAATTCATCTGCTTCACATGTGTTTTTGAGAGGGTCGGTAGTTAGGGTTTTGTTGGTGCCTTGTTGAAGCGTTGAAACCTGGGTCTACCCCAATGGAAACACTCTCATATTTCTATATGGGATAACCCTCATTACGAATTTTCTTTTAAAATAAATTAGGCACTATTGATATAAGTTTTAAAAAATCACTCTAATTCAAAAAATTCGCCCAATAAAATTTTTAAGGCCCCTTAATTTCACCCATGAGTGAAATTTCTCCCCTAAAATAATCCTTTCTTGATTGTTACTACGTTAGTCTATAATAAGGGTTAATCTGTGATGTACATGAGAATCATGAACTAATGCATGTTACTGGCTAAGTGCTTTGTTAAGTGTTGTAATCACAGATCTGTGTCCCAACCTGCTTGTAGACACCTGAGTCTTCCAAGCCCCATTACCTCTACCTCAGGTGAGACTTCATCTGCTTCGCAACTATTTCTGAAAGGTCCAATAGTAAGGGTTTTTCTGGTGCATTGTTGAAGCATTGAACTCTGGGTTTGACCCTGGGTCAACACTCCCTATCGCCTAAAGTATTTCAAAAGATGTTAATACTTCTCGACCCAATGCCTAATTTCAAGGGAGAGAATTGAAAATAGTTCTTAAAGAAGCATGGAAATGAATTAGACCTCTTGCTAAACTTAGTACAAGACCTAACGTCCACTCCCCAAGATATGGCCATATTACAGGTTAGTGCATGTAAAAAACGTTTTCATAAAATTGCATGGATTTTCACGAATACAACGAGACAAGAAAGTTAAATCGGCATCTCTCGGATGATTCTGTATATTTTATATTTTATGTTCAAGAAAAAAACCATCTTCCATTTTCGCAAGATGATTTCCATTCAAATCTCTTCCTAGTTATTGCAATACATGAGGCAGAAGAAATTCTTTATGCCATCTTATTTAATTTTCATTGTGTTGAATTGCTATCCATTTCCTGGACTATCTATGTGTAGGAATTTGAACTCTGAATTTGACCCAGTAACATTCTCGTGCCAGAAATTATGGAGACACGATGCTTGGCAAAAAATTTATAAGGTATTTAATTATTTTGTTTTAGTTTTTAAAGAATTCATATTTGGAAAGTATTTTCCCCAGTTTTTTGGCCAACTGACAATCTTTCTGGATAAGAAGGACACAATAGAAGAAATGGAGAACTATAATGTTATAAGGCTTTTCGATTCTAAACAAAATCCTTGCTTCCTTCCATGTCACATATCTGGTACGCTGTTTTTTGTTGGAATTACAAAGGAGTACATCTACTCGATTCATTTTTTCCATGAAGAAAGGAAAGGATAATTCATCTCTATGCCTTGCAAAGTCCAAGATTTCATGGTCAAGAACCACTTCGATAGTTATTTCACCTACACTATCCTGAATGTACTCCATACTAGTACCGATGATTTGCACAAGAAGAACTGAAAATACCTAGGTGAAAAAAGTGTTCAATCCCTGATCGCCATAGCCAATACCACAACATCTTGTAGAAGTACTCGAATGGATTACCCAAGTAATAAAGTTACACATTGTTCTTCAAGAGGAGGAGGAGATAAGAACCCTCCCTCAGGAAAAATTGAAAGTTGTCACAATATTATCTCGGGGAAAAAAATGAAAAACAATAGTCCAAGAACATGACGTACCAAGGGGAGAAATTGATATTTACAATCTTTCCCTCGAAGATATGGAACTAGAAATTGACATTGAAAAAATGTTCCCTGGTGATGATCACCTAGAGAGAACTTCTTCTCAAAATCTTGGGATGGAAATAATTGCCATAGATACATTGGATGAATAGGAGTCTTTTTCATTTTAGAGCATTGTTTTTGACAGCAAATAAAAAATATTGATTATTGAAAATAGAGACGTAAAGAATAAGAAAGGGACATCTCATTCAGATTTCGACCTACGCAACATGCGCCCTTCCCAAATATCAAATATGCACCAAGTAACTGGAGATGCTCTAGACAACTCTATTAGCGACCTTGAAATGAAAAACCTCATGTTAAAGACATGAATCAAAGAATTGGAGGCAAATCTAATGCCTCTTCCATTGTTCTCTACTACTTTGACAATGGTCGGGTCCACCGCACTTGTGCCAAAGTTAAAAGGATCAACAAGACTTATCACATCGGCCCGAAACTATGTGTAAAAGAATAGAAGAAAAATAATGGAATTAATAACATAATCTTGGGAGATGTCAAATAATATGGTCTCTTTTGGAACAAGAGTGCATTCTTTTCATGAGTATCTGCAAGCAAATCGCAGGAACGAGCAAGGTTTTTATCTCAATGTAGTTTTACCATTTGGTGTTGAAGTTACCTATATGATGGAATTCAGAAGAAGACATGAGGATCTCCCTTCTCTAGATCAAATAGACCAGTGAAACGCATGTTAGAAAGAAAAGGTAAAGAACGTGATTGGTATCCTTCAAGAATGTAGCCAGACCATATCTAAAAGAGATAAACTATTGAAGAAGCTAACTAAGATAGATCTAGTTTCCAACACCAATGAGGTCCAAGACCCGAAATTGATATTAAACTCATTGTTTTTAACCAAGCAAGGATTTGATGATCAAGTTCATATCTATAAAATACTATCATTTGAAAATTTGTATGGCATTCTTGAATATGGTGAAGATGATGTGAAAACTTGGCTAGTCGGTTATGCAATTAAAAAAAAAATATTCAAGAAGCATTGCACAACTTGTTTATTGTTCTAAGGGACTTGGAAACTGAATTATTCAATATAAATATCTGGCATGAAATGAACTTGGTGCCCATGAGGAGCTACATTGAAGAATGGTTGAAAAAGGTTGTCGACCAGATTACCAATGAAGGTCAAAGCGGAGGAAAGACATAAAAGGACATCGACGAACAAATGAAAAGGCATGGGACACCATCGTAGTAAGCTGATACTGATTACATTCTTTTGTCTTCATCAACTTATTCTAGCAAAGATTTAACCCAGATCTCACAATTTTCTCTTTCTTCTTTCCAGGTTTTGTTGTTTTCCATTGTCGACTTTCTTCTTTATACAAACTTCATTCTTGTACATTTTTTCTTTGTATTCCACGATAGTCCCAAGCGGAGTCATTCTGGCAAACACATTTTTATTTCATAGAATATGTACTGAACTATAATTGTTTTTACAAATTTGAAGACAACTGTCTTTGGGAAACATTCTCAAATGTATTTTGTGACCCGTTTGATCTAAATATAAATATTTGGGGTTGTTCTATGCTAATATTCAATGCTTGGGGTTGTTATTTGGAATTTGTATTTCTTCATAAAATTAAATCATTTCACTGTACATGTTCATGTTCTATATTGTGCAAATATTGCAGCTTCCTATGTTTCAGAATATTCTTTGATATACAAAATGTAAAGTCATATATTTTTTCTCTCTTACCTATAAGTTTGAGCAACAAAAATTCAATCCCAAAACACCATTCAAAATTGAATATGGTTTACATTTTGACTACAAATAATCTAGTAAAATACATTAATATGATTACATTTTAAATAAACATAAAAAAAATCCCTTTAAACTTGAACCTGAATTTCTCGGGCTCCTGCATTGTCTGCGGGTTGATCGGTTAGAGGACTATCAAATAATCATTTCCATCTATATATTCACATTAGGAACCCGACTGACGATCGTCCCTTTCAACACTTGGACAAATATCTCACCGCAGTTTCCCAACTTAGCTCTATCGTATTCTTATCCTGCGTGTTCCATTATATATATCTTGCACCCAACACTTCTGTCATATACATTTTTCACCCAACAATTCTGTGATAAAAGATAAAGTATAGAAGAAGAAAAAGAAGGTTTAATATATTGACATTTGTGATAGATATCCCATTTTCTCACAATATCTTTTTTGCATGTTTCTGACAAAGTTATATACTTGTTGAATACACTTGGAAAGAAGTGTGAAGGTGGAGGGCACATAAATACCCATGGAAAGCAGTCAGGCAGGCTTCAAAATAGGGTGACAAGGGTTCTCAAGGAAATGTAAGACCCCAATTGTCAAATTGTATATATCAAAACATTTCAGTGAAAAATTTGTAACACAAAGAAGGTGTTCCTTCCATCATCAATTCAAATTGATTCTTCTTTCACTAGTGACAACTCAGTGCACAACTTTTCTTATTGGCATTAACAAGAAAATAACGTGTTCAACAATGATTTACGGGAGCCTGAACAACCCCCAGTTTGGGGATTTGTCCTATATCATCACATCATGAGCCTGATCGACCACAGTTCCTTTCAACACTTAGTCAATTATCTCTTTGCAGGGTCGCAACTTTGCGCTATCAAATTTTTATGCCCCCTGTTCCCTGATATATGTATTCAACAAAAATTTACGGGAGTCTAACCAACCCTTGGGTTGGTGCTATTATAAATATTGCACCCAAAATATTCATCATCTACAAGTGCGTGATATACATATTGCACCCAAAAAGTTTGTACTCTACAATTCATCACAACTTAGTGTTATCGATTTCTTATGCCCCCTGTTCCGTGATATACATGTTTCACACAACACTTCTGTGATATAAATTTGCACCAAACACTTGCATCATTTACAATTTGACCCTGGTTATAGTGCTCGGATACCTAGGAATCCATGATGTGAAAAGTGGCTAGGCATCGAATGGCTAGCGGTCGGTCGAAGTCACAATATAAAATAACAAAACACCATTCAAATTCGAACATGGTTTACATTTGGACCAAAAATAATCTAGTAAGATACATTAATATGGATACATTTTAAATAAATATAAACATAATCCCTTCAAACTTGAACCTGACTTTCTCGAGCTTCTGGATTGTCCATGGGTTGATCGGTTAGCGGACTATGAAATCCTCATTTCCATCTATATCTTCACATCATGAGCCCAACCGATGACCATCCATTTCAAAACTTGGCCAAATATCTCACCGCATCGTCCCAAATTAGCATTATCTCATTCTTATCCAGTGTGTTTTTTTATATACATATTGTAGCCAACACTTCCATCACATACATTTTGCACCCAACAATTCTGTGATAAAAGATCAAGTATAGAATACGAAGAAGAAGGGTTAATATATTCACATCTATGATAGATATCCCATTTTCTCGCAAGATCTTTTTTGCATGTTTCAGAATAAGTTATATACTTATTGCATATACTTGGAAAGAAGTTGTTGGCATAGTGGAAGACCCAGGGTTCAACAATTCAACAACACACCAAAAAAGCCCTAACTATCATCCCTTTCGACAACACCTGCAAAGTAGATGAAGTCTCAATCGAGGTAGAGTTATGAGGGTTGCAGGACTCAAGTGTCTACAACCTAGTTGGGACACAGATATGTGATCACAACACTTAACATAAAACTTAGAAATTAACATTCATTAGTATTTAACCCTTATTCACATCGCAAGTTAAAACCCTAAATACAGAACATCACAATATTCGTCAAGATCCAATCACATCTAATCGTTTATCACATAGAATCAAAGTATATATAACCTTCATTTATATTATGAATCACTAAGCTACTACATCAGATGCATCCAACATATATAAAGATTACAACACTAAGCATAAATCACATCAATAACATGCCAACCACATCGCACAAAGAAACCACAACACAGGATAAAGGTGGTTCACCCGTAGCGTGGGGCTACATCCACCAACTCTTTTTTTTTATTAGCTTCTTGCAATCTACTTACATACACAGAGCCCCAAATCCAACTCCGCATAGGATATGACATCTGCACGCACCTCGCTGGATCCTCCTTTTGAGTTCAGTCCAAGAACAAAGCCTAACAAAATCTCTTACAATCACTTGCACTTAGCTCTACAAGTCTTAGCATAGTCTTGGAAAAAATCCAACGAGTCATGCGCTAAGCCAATTCGATCACATAGATCCAACTACTTTGTCTTCTTACATCTCTTAGCTATCTATTTATACATTACAAAAGGGGCCTAAACATGGGTAAAACCATGGGACAACATCCCATACCTGTTACATAATCCATAAAACCCAAAAAGCCTATAAAATGGGGCGAGATCCCATATCTCAGCTTTGCCTGGGTGCTCCGTCTTCGACCAGCCTGTAGAAGTCCCAAAAATGGTCAAACTTGACTAGTGTTTCCTCAAAAGATGGTCAAAGGCCAACAGGCCCTCAACACTCACCCGTGACTCATCCTGAGTCACTTTGATCTAGGAAATTATGCTTTGAAGGCCTCAAGCCTAGCTCGAGCTGCCTCGACTTGCTGCTTCGCTAGAGCCTCATGCTCAGCAAGCTCCTGAATGGATTTCTTGGTGACAGAACCTTCCAAGCATTGTTCCACTTTGGTGACGAATTTTTCTAGATGTGCACCTTATCCCTCAATTTCATCAAAAAGTGTTTAGGCTTCATCCTATACCGGCTAGAGCCTCTAGGTCACTTCCATGACTATACTCTAGATGGCATGGACTTGCTGCTGAACTACACACTGTTCCTGTGACCTTTTCATCTTTTCGACTGCTGAAAGTAATTTCAACTATGATTTCACTGTCGATGCTTGTTGATTCACCTCCTATAGCTGTGACTCCAATGTCCTTAGTTTTGGGTCCTTTGCAAGGCACTCATAGGTCTGCACACTTTGATTACTGAGTTTCTTACATTATAAAACCAATTCTTTGATTCATTCGACTGTGCTCCTGGCAGTTTCTTGTCTCTGATCTTGCACTTCTTGCGGAGTGCTCAACACTTCTTGCAATTCCAGTTCTACCACTCTTTCTTGGAGTTGTTGAATAGCTTCAATGAGCTTCCCTACTTGGCTCTTAGTTGTCTCTTATTCCATCGGTTCTAGTCCCAACATGGAGTGAAGTGCTCAAGTGACTGCTTCTCTAACTCCAATCTACTTTGTGAGAAACTTATCTTTCTCTCTTTGGATCTTCTCTTTTTCCATTTCAGACATCGCTTGGAGATCATCTTTATCTTGCTACGCAACCCAATGTTTCTCTAGGGCTTCCTCCTTTTCTTACTTCAAGGCCTCTGTGGCTTGTTCTTTCTTTCCTTTGCTCATCAAAGGTGAGCCTCTGTCGCATCTTCTAATCTGCGTAGTTGGGAAGGTTCATCTCCAAATTCTATACCTTTTGATGATGATGGTGCAGTAGACACTGTGTGGCTCAAATAGAGGGATTGTTGTACCCCTTTCAGCTTCGCTTCGATCCAGTCATACATTGTCTCCTTCTTTTCCTTGTTTTGTTTCAAAATATCCTTGGAAGTGTCTGATACAAATGCGATGATGAGGTAAATATCATCCACTGTAAGTACAATCTGTAACTGAGGCTTATTGGCTCATGAATTCTTCTTTGCTTAGGGTTTCTTCAAATAAATATTCCTTTTCTTTGATGTCACAGCCTCTATAAAGGGATCTCTCAGCGGTGTCACTTCTCCCTTTTCCTTCATGTCTTCTTCCCCTTCATCTTCTTGGTTTACTTTATCACCTCCTCCTCCTCCAGTTGAATCAGGCACAGTTTCCTCTGATGCGTTGTTTATTTCCTGCACCTCTTCCTTTTTTTTCTTTTTGTTGTTGTTGGGTCCATCATAATCTTCCCGGGTGACCACATAACTTCCAACGATATAGGGGTTGGAGAGCTCTATCTGCTCAATTGGTACAAGGAATTCAGCCGACCATTCCTTTATTATCTCCTCCATGTCTTCATTAGTTAATTTATAGTACGACAACAACTCCTCCTCACCTTCATCCCAGTGCATAGTGATGTAAATGAAGTTCCTATCTGCACAGAACTTTTTGATCGGCCTATAAGTGTGCAAGGTATTCAGACTCATTCAGGGGAATGAATCAATGGTTCGCATGAGCTGTAAGTAGTAAGTGTGGACGACAACATTTGACTACCACTACTTCTCCATATTTCTTGAATACCATAGGGTGGTGAACGTCGCAGCCAGTGATTCAGATGGCTTGACTTCAGGTAAGGTCACTCCTTCCAGCATCTCCCAAGTGACAAAGGCAATAGGAATCAACAACAATCTAAAGTAAATCTTGTAGCGCTAGTCATGTTCTTACCGACAATCTTGCTCCAACTGGTTGAAGAGGTAGCTCACCGAGTTCCTCTGCATCCCTTCAATGCACTTTTTTGCGAGGTTGATGATAAGCCCTGTGACATGCATTGGTCCGTTCTTCCTGACGATCTTACCAATGATCAATTGGCAAGCTAGGTGCACTGCGCCATATTGGATGGAGGCTACCCTATAGCCCCACTTCCCTTTCTCCACATCGTCGTAGGTGTCCTTTATTCACTGTGTAAGGGTGCGATCTACAACCTTCCTTGGGTAGAATGTTTTAGGGTCCCGTCCTTGCATGCTTAATCCAGTGATCATGTGGATCAGCATTGGATCCATAGTCATGCGTCTATCTAACCAGAGGTAACCTCCGTGGTAGCATGACAGCAGAATTTTAACGCATGCGTTAACCTCCTAATGTCTATCAAAGTCGGGTATCTTCATGACGTTAAGTATGGTGGACCTCACGATCTCCTTAGTCCATGGCTGGGGGAATTGTTGTAACTTTAAATTTCACCAGACATGCATACCTGGCTTCAGGCCATCTAACTTGCTATATTTTCCAAGCCATCACTATACAAGCTCTTCAAAAAAACATTGCTTTAAAGGTGTACATGCCTAGAACCAATACTGTCTGCGTACACATGCTTGTTGCCCCACTACAACCTACGTACACTCACAGAATATGGCAAAAAGTGGAAAATTTCATAGGATACTGGTTTTTGGGCCGTCACTTAACTGTTTCATTTCTCATATCCAGTCACCCCAATCATTACCGTCCCTTTTTTCCTATAAAAGAATGGATTGGGGTCCCATTGCAAAAAGAAGCATAAGAGAATATAAACTCTGCCCATTTCTGTATTCCCCCTTTGCCCCAATATTTGACAACCACATTGTGAGTTCGAGCCAGAATTCCCTTTTCCTCTATTGCAAGCCCTTGCCATTATTCTAGAGAGAACTAAAGAGGAGAAGGAGACATGGAACTAGTTAGTGAATTGTAAAGAGGATCCCAGGACCGAGTTCGAGAAGCAGTGCCAGTCTCATATTGTAAGTGACTTTTGTGAGATTAATATAAAGAAGTACTTTTTCCATCCCGCCAAATGACGTTTTAAATTTCAATGATGTGTTTACATTTCTTGTTTATGATGTCTAACCCACTAATCCATATGTAGAATGAATTCTTGTAGTTTCTTGTTTGTCTTTTGGTGAATGCAGGTCAGCCTTGGGAGGAGACTTGTAGTCAGGAAACAACCAAGCGCAAAGGAATTGACACCGGACGCAGAGTTTAAGGTATGCCTATTGGATCCCTACACTTTGTCTTTTATATATGATTGTGGGGTAATGTCGGGACAATTGATAAAAAGTAGGAGACTTTATATTGTTAGCTCTCCCTACATTTTAGAACCTTGATGTAGTCCATAGAGGGGTATTCCTGCTATAGAAGAATTGGCAACCATACTGGGGATGCCTCTAGCATCTTTGGGGATATCTCTTTTTGGGTGATTTGAATCTGTTTATTCCCTGTTTTCTGAGTTTCTGAAAGCTTTTGTGTCTTTAAGGGATGCTAGTCTTCCATGCCACTATTCTGTGCCTATGCTAGACTCTTGTTTTTTCATTTTTTTTAGGAGTTACAGAGGTGTACGCAGCCTATAGTGGGTTTGCACACATGCATACGCACCCTACCCCTGGACAACTTGCATACATACACTGGTTGTTGAAGTGTCAATAGCGTGCATGTTGAGAATTTTTTTATAAAAAGAAGAGGCAGTCATCCTCTTCCCTATCAAGAGTCACACTTCTTAGGGGTTTCCTTGATATAGTCCTAGTCTCTGTTATAGCAGTCTGTAGCCTAGGTCTGACTTCAATTTAGATTTCTTTTGAACAGATATTTCTTGTGTTTTCTTAAGTTTTTTTAGACAAGTTGGTGAGTCTTCTTTGATTTGCTTGCTTGGTATTGTCAGTGACTCCCTGCGATCTGCGATTCGGCCAGAAGCCATTTCTTGGTCCTCTCTTGTCATCATTTTTGCCTTTTTTTATTTGGAAGAAAATAAAAGAATTCATTTTCAAATCTCTTGTTTTGAAGCATAAAATAAATTAAAAAAAACCTTCCATCTCTTTGTTTGGTAAAGTAGTTTAGGTTAGTTGCTTTATTTACTAAGAAAAAATAATTTTTTCTTAAGTTATTTACTTGAATGCTTAGGACATTAAGTAGCTCGTAGTCGATCAAAATATTGTTTCAAGTATTTCTTTTCAAAGATCTGAGAAAAGTACTTATGAAAAGTTTGGTGAAAGAGTTTAAATTGGCAAATTTTTTGTGAATAAGAAGTAGTTTTATTTCCAGTTTCATCTTATGCTCTTCTCTTTCGTCTCTTAAAGAACATCACTAGTTTCATTTCTGTTCCTTTTGACCTAAGACAACCACTAAAATTAAGTCTTAATTAAAATTGATTAGAATTTGTGTTTGTAGGGTCCATCAACACAGTCTAGGCTAGAGCCTTGATTTAGAACTGGAGAGCAAACTCTTCAAGGCTACAAAAACAAACATAAGATTATATTCTAGGGAGTGCTTGAAAGTCTAGTAACCGTGAAAGTTATCTAGGACCCCCCTCTAACATAGGGGCTAAACACGAGGTCGCGTGCAGAAAGGTAACAAAGATAACCCCTCCAAGCATAGTGGGGAACACATATAGAGGGCTTATCTTGGGATTTCGTTGATCTCATTTTCCACAGAGCTTCATGGGTATCGAATCCGTTCGAGGTCCTTAGTCATCTTCTAGAACATTTTCTTTCAATACCTTTGATAGGTTTCGAGCTTGATACCCTACTCATTACGGTCCACCTGACTGTTGACTGTATGAGCCTGGTGACTGTTTTCACACTGTAAACCTAGTTGCCTTTATCTTAGTGACTTACACAGGTGACTACAGGGGTATATCACGGTACCTAGGGTAGACATTGGGCCACTCTTTGTAGAGTATACCCAGAGGGTGCTTCCATATTCGAGTTTCACTCACATCGGTAAGGCATTAATGGAGGGATAAGGCATTAAATGGAGGGATAAGGTGGGTAGCATTGAATGAAAGGAGGAGGCATTGAATGGGAAGGAGGATATGAGGGGGTAGAGGCATTCGAGAGGGGGGACTTTTGAATTTTGGGGAGGAAGGGACTGTATTTTTCTGGTTTGGAGTTTGGGTGGACTGTTACAGGGGTGCATCGATTGCTCGGAGTTTTGGGCTCGGGGGCCAGGAATCCTCATGAAATCCTAGAGCTAGGGAGATGGATAGGCTTTGTTCCTAGCTGGTAGGGAGGAAGGATTCAGTTTTGGGCAGAGTTTGGGCAGAGCAACAACGAGGATAGATGGATATTGGAGAAATAACATCAGTCAGAGGTATGCATTTCCATGATTACACTATGTTAGGTGGTTATCATCATGCTGCTGAATATGCTTATATGCTACATATTTAAATTGCTTATACGTTTAAAAGAAATTTTATGTTTAAATTTATGAATTTTATTAGGTTTTGTTGAATAGGGCTTTACACACTCCCTTGCTGCTCTAAAAAATTCATGTAAAAATTACCCACAATGGAACTCAAATTTCTCTTTTACCCATGAGAGTTGACTCACATTCCCCAAGGTTGATTGTACTTATCCCCCATGCTCTCATAACTATGGGATTCAACTTTTCCCACCAACCCTTCTTACTTTTGTTTTTTTATTGGGCTCTCATACACTCAAAAGGAAGATGCAAGGTTCACTCAAATTATTAATTTTAGGAAAGTGGATTGGAATTAATTCCCATGAATAATCACCCCCCTTGGGCCCCTTCTTTAGACATTCCTAGAAATTCCCATCTCTCATGGAAACATATACCCCAATTACTCTATATGTTTCCACTCATAGTGAATATAACATTTATATTATTATTATGATCATATACAATGTTTACAAGTTACATATTCATGCTCTCAATCATACATGATATTTAATTATTCATCATTAAAATGAGGATTATAAATGGACATATTACAAACCATGACCCTTATAAAAAAAATATCACCTTAAATCATTAAAATAATCAACCCATAAATTTTCTATTACCACTTTCCATGAAATGATTTAACTTATAATTCCTACAACCACTAGACCCTATCAGGCCTCACACCATATAAGTTGAACCACTAAACCCCTAACCTATAACCATTACAAACCAATATTTATAATTCATATAACACTTATAATGACTAAAAATAAAACCATGACCTGATATCATATAACACTTTTAACCCTTATATCCACTAAACCTAACCTCTAAAAATTAACAAATGTAACTACTAATCCTTATCACCCTAAACCTAGATAACTCTGAAAATTAATCCTTGTCACCCTCTTATCCCACGAGATGTTCCAGGATGTCTGTGGAATGATTTTGATGCACCCCAAGAGGTAAGAATTAGGACGAGCCTTAAATCCATGCTTGTAATAACATAAATTATGAAAAAATATCACTCTAGATATTGAAGATTTCATCCCCAAAAGGTATTTGTCCATGAGTGTTTAAGACAATTGAGTTTAAATATGGGAAAAGTGATTGATTAGCATAAATTCACAATAAACATATGAGGCATTGCAAGAATCAATCTCACAGTTTATGGAAACGAGTTGAGGAATTAAGAATTTAGCAGTTCTAACATATATACCATAGCATTAAAACATGCATCACATAATAGACATCTTCAAATATTTAATTACATGGAGGTACCCTCTTCACATCATTAAAACATAAGGAGAAATTAAGAGAAGTGGTCAGTTCTAAGAGGAAATCACTTCAATATCATAAGCATACAACACTGTTACATTGAACATTCTATATAACTTGTTTATTGAGTTTTTATTAATAGGTATATGATACAAGAGATGAAGTTTTCCCTACAATTTGAGGGGACCTTTTTGTGATTGTTTGTTTTTTTGAGAACCTTATCCCTTTTATATAACTCAAACTTCTTCTATTTTTCTTTCTAGGGATGAAAACTTATCATCATAGCATGAAATAAACTCCTTTAAGGAGTCATATATATATATATATATTCTTGAAATTATAGAATTTTTTTGGTTTAGTCTTCATAGAATCTTTCTTCAAAATATGGAGTTTTAATAATGGATTTTCCATGGAAATCATTTTCAAAAATATTGGATGGTCCTTTGGTTTTATGAAGGAGATCTTATTTACAAATATTGGATGGTTCTTTGGTTTTATAGAAGTTGGAACATGTGAATTTTGTTTGGAACTCCAATAATGTGTCTTCAAGACTACCCAATGTTCCTTAATTGGGGGTTTCAAGAACGTAATTCATATTAATTCACGATCATTTGTATGATTCCATATTTTAGAGTTTAATTAGTTTCTTCTTTGTCTGAAGGATATAACTATTTCTTCTTCTCGAGCAACATCTTACAAAGTTCTTTCAAGTTCTTATCTACTCTTTACTATTGTTATGGTTAGGTCTTGTAAATGATTGAAAATAATTCTTTGATTTCTTAGTCCAACTTGTATTTGAGGTTTGTTGGAATCTAATAGACTCATCCAAATTTATGGTCTACGAAACCAACCTTTCGTTTTCTGCAGTATGGTCACCAATTTGTTGATATATTTTATTGTCAAGGGAAAATGAGCAACATCAAGAGAAAATCTTGTGGGGAGAAAGAAACACTCTCCTTATTTTTATAGAGGTGGTAATCGTCTTTCTTGATATATAGAATATTGTTCTTTTGGACTTATATGCATGCAATTTAAAATCCCAGCAAGTCTTCTAATGAAAACCCTTATATAGAGATACACAAAATTTATATACATATGTACAAATACTTATATACAGGTGTACTTATCAAGAACATCGTATAATTTAATATAAATAAATAACTATATCTATATAGATTTGTATCCACAAAGTCTGGAGTCTTCTTTCAACAAATATTTTTCCTCCCCTTTTAAAATAATCTGAACCTAGAATCAACTATGACTTTGCAATATGAAGGAAAAGTAAATTGTAAAATCCATCAAATAAATTTACATGATCATTTATTTGGATCTCAAAAAATATTTTGTTAGAAAATACATTTGAAATCACATGTTTTAGACTCAAAGTCTGATAAATCAGTAATGTAAAGCCCCAAAATAGTTATCTGTGGGATAAATTTATAATAATATCCAAAATTTGACAAGTTTAACAATATTTAAAACAAGAGGGATGAAAAAACATCAACAATATCTCAATGACAATTATAAATTGAAGTAAACTACATTTTCCTTTTTACAAGAAGGGATTTTTCTCCTATAGACCTAGAACAACATGAAAAATAACTAGAAGAATTCAGA
>SNQJ01S0008937.1:59724-91912 GCA_010110895.2 Picea sitchensis | reverse complement strand
ATATATATATATGACTCCTTAGAGGAGTTTATCTCATGCTATGATGATAAGTTTTCATCCCTAGAAAGAAAAATAGAAGAAGTTTGAGTTATATAAAAGGGATAAGGTTCTCAAAAAAACAAACAATCATAAAAAGGTCCCCTCAAATTGTAGGGAAAATTTCATCTCTTGTATCATATATCTATTAATAAAAACTCAAGAAACAAGTTATATAGAATGTTCAATGTAACCGTGTTGTATGCTTATGATATTGAAGCGATTTCCTCTTAGAAATGACCACTTCTCTTAATTTCTCCTTATGTTTAATGATGTGAAGAGGGTACCTCCATGTAATTAAATATTTGAATATGTCTATTATGTGATCCATGTTTTAATGCTATGGTATATATGTTAGAACTGCTAAATTCTTAATTCCTCAACTCGTTTCCATAAACTATGAGATTGATTCTTGCAATGCCTCATATGTTTATTATGTGATCCATGTTTTAATGCTATGGTATATATGTTAGAACTGCTAAATTCTTAATTCCTCAACTCGTTTCCATAAACTATGAGATTGATTCTTGCAATGCCTCATATGTTTATTGTGAATTTATGCTAATCCATCACTTTTCCCATATTTGAACTCAATTGTCTGAAACACTCATGGACAAATACCTTTTGGGGATGAAATCTTCAATATCTAGAGTGATATTTTTTCATAATTTATGTTATTACAAGCATGGATTTAAGGCTTGTCCTGATTCTTACCTCTTGGGGTGCATCAAAATCATTCCACAGACATCCTAGAACATCTCGTGGGATAAGAGGGTGACAAGGATTAATTTTCAGAGTTATATAGGTTTAGGGTGATAAGGATTAGTAGTTACATTTGTTAATTTTTAGAGGTTAGGTTTAGTGGATATAAGGGTTAAAAGTGTTATATGATATCAGGTCATGGTTTTATTTTTAGTGATTATAAGTGTTATATGAATTTTAAATATTGGTTTGTAATGGTTATAGGTTAGGGGTTTAGTGGTTCAACTTATATGGTGTGAGGCTTGATAAGGTCTAGTGCTTGTAGGAATTATAAGTTAAATCAGTTCATGGAAAGTGGTAATAGAAACTTTATGGGTTGATTATTTTAATGATTCAAGGTGATATTTTTTTTATAAGGGTCATGGTTTGTAATATGTCCTTTTATAATCCTCATTTTAGTGATGTATAATTAAATATAATGTGTGTTGTGTGTGTACTTTGATAAATTGGTATCAGAGCCAGTGTGTTCTGTGTGTATGTGTATGTCAGAGGTAGTATTTGCCTAAGCAGTGTGCCAAGAGCCTGGCTAATCCTAGTACCTTCGGGGAAATACAGGACATAAGCCTGAATGCCCTGCTTTTCTGTGCAAATATATCTCGTTAGTCTGTATCAATGTCATGATTCATGCCTCCTGCATGAACTATATGTAAAAGCGATTTGACAGATTAATAAATTCAGAGTTTTGATGTTTATGTTATTCTGAATGAGCCTTGTGTCTGGAAAATCTGGTTGTGAGAAGTGCAACGTAATGATATTGTGAAGTGTTCAACAAAAGGTGCTCGGTCGCAGGATACGTAAGCATTTTTATCATCATTTTGGTGCCAGGAAGGCTTGTTTTTGTTGCCAGTGTCTTAGACTCACTGTAAGTTGAACTTACCATTATATCTTTTGCTTACCTGCAACATTTGAAGGATTTTGCCAGAAGTAGCAGTAGTTCATAATGGCTGCACAGAAAGACTCCTCCTCTCATGATCTGTCTGCACTCGCTAAATACAAACCTACTAAGTGGTATAGTAAGTTCTTGAGTCATTCAGTTGATAAGCCTCTCTATAATGTCCGTCTGTTAATGCAAGAGTATGAACCCGATCCTAATTGGAAAATGCATGAGGTTCCTCCCTCTGCTATCTATGATATCTCTATATTCCAGTTCAAAGCTACTACTTTAATTCATTACTATTCTGTTAATGTCCCGATCTCTCTTGGACAAACCAAATATTAGATTCCCTTTATCCAGCAAGCTGATATTGACTAGGGTCTTCAGAATGGCTATGAATATATTCATATAGGTCTAATCCAATTCGGTATTAATCCCCTGGTTCATCCCGGCTTGGATACATCCGTTTTGACCTGTATTATAGACTCTTGGAATAACACCTTTCAGGATGCCTTGATTTCTGGTTTTCAAGCCCCTCTACATAACGGTCCTGTCTGGTCTTCAGCCTTGCCTCGCTATTAGGTCTCACTACGTGATCCTTATATAAATTATTTGTTACAAGCCTATGTACAGTTTGCAGGCTTTAACATGGCAGAAGGATCAAAAATAGTGCAACTCCATTCTTCCATCTGTCTTCATTTTTTTTCCACAACCATGCCATCTCTCAATCCCAAACTCCTTAAACGCGCTACATCTGAAAGCGTGGTGGTTGTCCCTGGAAACGTTGTTGCCTTGTCACTAGGATTTTGCAAATTAACAAAAATTCATGAATGGTCAGCAGAATATGAACCTATCTCTACTAGCATACCACCTCCCACACCTAAAGAGCTTACAATCTCTATCAATCAATCAGGAAAACCTGTATTAAAGTTTGGAAGCTCACAAAGCCAGAGAATACAAGATCTTGATAGACAGTTTAGCCATCTATCTGCAAGCAGTTCAAGATCTGATTCTACTAGACATACTCCTGTACATTCTCCTCCCAGAAACCTTGTATGTAAACCTGTTTCTGGAAGACCTAAGTTGGATGATCATATATTGTATCATACTCAGTGTTCTAAAAACTGTTATTATTGCAAAAGGAATTTTCCTGTCCAAGAACCCACTAGTCAAGAACATATGACTTCTGCTCCATCTGTTCCTACTAATTTCAGAACTTATTAGAAAAAATTTGAACATCATGGTCAGCATGTACATTGTTCTGAGTGCCAAGCTCTAGCCATCCCATCTATCAAAATGATGGATTATCCTTTGCCTAGAGCTAGTAAAGAAAAGAAAATAGAACTACCATATAGACATTTGGGACTAGGAAATCATATTCCCAAATTCCAAAATGATATGGTAGCAGATTTGGATTTTATGAAATATAGGAAATCAGATGCAGAGCCTTCTCAAGATATAATCAAGATACAAAACTATTCTAATTATCAGTCTGTGTGTTTAGCTCAAATTCTTGATGATATTGCTCAAGATGTGATTAAAACGAAAAGTCATTTAAATGGCTTACATTCTGAGCTTGATCAAATCATTCAAAATCAAGATGATTTGAAGACACAGCTGCATACGATTCTTGAGAAGATTGATATTATTGAGAAAGCAGTTGAGAATATGAAGGCTTCTTACCAAGAAGAATCTCAGCCTGCTTCTCCAATTTTGAAACCCACTAATGATGCTACATTTTCATTCTTTGGTCCTTCATCTCCTACTGACCAAAAGGTTTTGACTTTAAAACAATTGGCTTCTACCCTTCGTAATCCTACTCTTATCAGGATTGCAGAAATATGCCAGCTAGCTAATGATAAATTAGATTTGGTGAAAAGCCAAATGTCTGAGCTAGAATCATAGATAGCTCAAGCCAAAGCAACTAGCCTTGAAAGCCAATTATCCCTTGTACATATTTCTCCTACTAACAATAGTGTTTCCATTAAAGCAATGGAAGGAGAGACAAAAGATTCTGAAGAACAAAAGCCTAGTTCTTCTAGAACATCTCCATGGGAACAATGGTGTAATGCCAGGTATACTGGATCTAAAAAAGCCCCTATGGATATTGATGGACAACCTCAAGCATCTATCAAACATGGTGATACTGCACCTGTCTCAGATTTTGATTGTAAAAGTAAAACTGAGATAGAGAATATAATCCAAGGATGGCATGCATGGGCTAGGACACAAAAATTGTTATATAAAGATAAAGTGTCCTGGAGCGATCTAGCACCACGTATAACTTGGGGATTTGTTGGAAATCTAAATTTTTGGTGGGAAAGAATCTCTGGTCAGAGTAAGCTTAGAATACTCCAACATGAGAAACCAGTAGATGAACTCATAAAAGCTATTGTCCATGAATTTTATGGCAGTATTGTTGTAAATATGAATCATTATGCTGACATGTTCATGAGCCAAAAATTATGCCACCTAAACCAACTCCCTAAATACTTATGTACCATGCAATATTTAATGTACAAAGTTCCAGATCCTAACAATTCTGCCTATCTGAGGAAATACTTATCCTCAATGCCTGGTAAAGTCCCAAATCTAGTCAGAACTAGATTAGAAGACTTAGATATTGAAATAGAAAATCTCTCCCTTGCTGGTCTGCAAGAACAAATAGTTACAACCTTGCAGAATGAATGTATAAGAAAGAAGACAACCAAACCCTTAAAGAAATATTTAGGATTTGATTCTTCAGTCTGTGAAGTATTTAATGAAACATCTAGTTTTGGATGTTCTCATCACAAGAAATCTTCTAAGAAATGGTCAAAACATGATTGTGGTTGTAAATCTAAAGGAAAATCATTTGCCAAGAAACCTTCTCGACAATTTCCTATGGCTAAAAGGAAATTCTATTTTAAAAGAAGACCACAGAATAGACATGCCAAGGTAACCCAATGTTTTATCTGTAAAAAGTCTGGCCACTGGGCATCTCAGTGTCCTCTGTGATCGAAGACCAAAGTCTAGATTAAAATCATGGATCTTTTCACTATTGGATATGATCTAGCTGAATGGGACTTAGTCTCTCACCGTTCAGATGGTGAATACTTGTCACTAACTGATGAGAGTGATGTTCCAGATTCCCCTGTCCATTCTGACCATTCTGATATTTCTGAAGATTCTAATTTTTCTTTCCAGCCTGAAGCCCTCAATTTCCTTGATATTAAAATGATGTCTTCTTTTATTAATCTCAATTCCATTATTTCTCAGAGATTAGCCCTTCAAACTAAACTCTCATCCCTCACTCCTGTTCAGTTCCAGTTATTTGATCGTTATACTTCTCAGTTAGAGCACTTGAATCAACAAATTCAGTCCATCCAGTAGCCAAGCGTGGTGAATATTCACCATTACACTCCTACTGATGCTAAATTTGAAAAACCTAAACCTAGTCTTCCTATTCCTCAGGATACTAGAGGAAAAGCTCTAATTACTCGTACTCCTCCTCCCACAGAAGATGATTCTTTAGATAACACAATATTCCACCTTGAGGAAGAGATTAGAGAAAAAGAAGTATTAGTAAAAGAAATATGGAGAACAATGAAACTCCAAAGAGAAGAACTGGAATATTTGAAAAGGAAAAGAAATGATGAATTGGAGAAAGAAATATTTCAGGAAGAGATAATGGTTGAATTTCATGAGAATAAAATGATTAAAGGCCTAGATGACAGATTAGTCATATCTGTCAATATTAGAGTGTCAGGATATCTGCAATATACATCGGATGCTCAGATAGATACTGGTGCTATGAACTCATGTTCTAAACATGGAGCAATTCCTAAGTACTATTGGCAGCCTGTAAATCTCTCATTTCGTGCTGTCAACAAGACAGAGCTAAAAATTAAACATATAGCTCCAGACTTCCCAATCTATATTCAGGATCAGAAAATACCAATAACTTTCTATAGCTTTGATACTGGTTTAGATATTCTGTTAGGCCAAGATTTTGTAAATAAGTGTTTACCAATGACTGTAGGTAACCTGTTTGTACAGCTAACCATTAATGGCAAAGCCTTAAATGTCCCAATTAAGACTATCTTTGAAAGCAGGATTATTGAAAAGGAAATAGCTAAACAGTTGGAACATTCTGCTAGTAGTCTTATAAAGATCCAGAAGATAGTCACTAATGCAAATAAGCATGGTCTAGAAGTGATTAAAGACATAAAAGAGAAAATTGAAAAAGACTGCACTTCTTGACTATCCTGATGCCTTCTAGACAAGAGAACATTATTTTGTAAATTTGCCATATAGAGAAGATTACATCCCAAAACCTCAGAAAGCTTATGAAAATCATATGTCTCCCACAGAGCTTGAATATTGTAAAAACTAAATTGGAGAATTATTGCAGAGGAAGCTAATAGAAAATAGTAGAAATCCATGGGCATGTCCAACATTCTATGTGAACAAACACAGTGAAAAAAAAAGAGGTAAACCTAGAATGGTCATAAATTACAGATCCCTCAATGATGCTTTGTTACCTCTTAGGTTCCCATTTCCCTCAAAAGACTTATTATTTTCTAAGATTGGGAGATGCAATGTATTTAGTAAGTTTGATCTTAAAAGCGGATTCTGGCAGATTGGTATTATTCTAGCAGATAGATATAAGACTACATTTGTAGTTCCTCAAGGGCAGTATCAATGGAAAGTAATGCCATTTGGTCTGAAAAATGCTCCCTCAGAGTTTCAGAAAAGGATTGATGACATTTTCAGACATCTTCATTTTGTAATTGTATATATTGATGACTTGCTGATATGTTCTATAGATATTAAGCAACATGTACCACACTTACAGATTGTTTATGATTTATTATTCAGACATGGATTAGTGCTCAACAAATCAAAGCTATGTTGGGCACAAACTAAGATTGAATATCTTGGAATTATACTCTCCCAAGGAGCAGTAGAACTCTAGGATCATGTTCTTAAAAAGTTATCAGAGTTTCCTGATGAGATACTGGACATGAAGCAGCTTCAAAGGTTCCTAGGTTGTTTAAACTACATCCGACAATTTTATGAAAATCAGGCTAAAGATGTAAGAATTATGCAAAAGAGGTTAAGCAAATCTCTACTATGGAACTATAAAATGACACAAGTTGTCCAGATTATCAAGCAGAAGATCCAGAACTTACCCAGACTACATCTTCCAGACTTATCCTTAAGTTTAGTATTAGAAACTGATGCATCTCATGAAACATGGGCAACAGTTCTTCTTCAGAAAAATGGTCCTAAGCTGGAAGAAGTATGCATGTATACTTCTGGATATTTTAGTGAAACAGAGTCAAAATATACCTCTTCCCATAAGGAAATTCTTGTTGTCAAGAATGGCATCAAGAAATATAGAATGTTTCTAAAGCCTATGCATTTCATTGTTAGATATAATAATATAAACATTGTATATGATCATAATAATAATATAAATTCTATATTCACTATGAGTGGAAACATATAGAGTAATTGGGGTATACGTTTCCATGAGAGATGGGAATTTCTAGGAATGTCTAAAGAAGGGGCCCAAGGGGGGTGATTATTCATGGGAATTAATTCCAATCCACTTTCCTAAAATTAATAATTTCAGTGAACCTTGCATCTTCCTTTTGAGTGTATGAGAGCCCAATAAGAAAACAAAAGTAAGAAGGGTTGGTGGGAAAAGTTGAATCCCATAGTTATGAGAGCATGGGGGATAAGTACAATCAACCTTGGGGAATGTGAGTCAACTCTCATGGGTAAAAGAGAAATTTGAGTTTCCATTGTGGGTAATTTTTACATGAATTTTTTAGAGCAGCAAGGGAGTGGGTAAAGCCCTATTCAACAAAACCTAATAAAATTCATAAATTTAAACATTAAATTTATTTTCAATGTATAAGCAATTTCAATATGTAGCATATAATCATATTCAGTAGCATGATGATAACCGCCTAACACAGTTTAATCATGGAAATGCATACCTCTGAATGATGTTATTTCTCCAATCTTTGTCTATCCTTGCTGCTACTCTGCCCAAACTCTGCCCAAAACTGAATCTTTCCTCCCTGCCAGCTAGTAACAAAGCCTATTCAGCTCCCTAGCTCCAAGATTTCATGAGGATTCTTGGCCCCAGAGCCCAAAACTCCGAGCAATCGATGCACCCCTGTAAAAGTCCACCCAAACTCCAAACCAGAAAAATACAGTCCCTTCCTCCCCAAAATTTAAAAGTCCCCCATCTTGAATGCCTCTACCCCCTCATATCCTCCTTCCCATTCACTGCCTCCTCCTTTCATTCAATGCTACCCACCTTAACCCTCCATTTAATGCCTTATCCCTCCATTAATGCCTTATCGGTGTGAGTGAAACTCGAATATGGAAGTAGCCTCCGGGTATACTCTGCAAAGAGTGGCCCGATGTCTACCCTAGGTACCATGATATACCCCTGTAGTCACCTGTGTAATTCACTAATATAAAGGCAACTAGGTTTACAGCGTGCAAATAGTCACCAGGCGCATACAGTCAACAGTCAGGTGGACCGTAATGAGCAGGGTATCAAGCCCGAAACCTATCAAATGTATTGAAAGAAAGTGTTCTAGAAGATGAATAAGGAACTCGAATGGATTCAATACCCATGAAGCTCTGTGGAAAATGAGATCAAAAAAATCCCAAGATAAGCCCTCTATATGCATTCCCCACTACGCTTGGTCTAAATTTGGAGGGGTTATCTTTGTTACCTTTCTACACGTGACCTCGTGTTTAGCCCCTGTGTTAGAGGGGGGTCCTAGATAACATTCACAGTTACTAGACTTTCAAGCACTCCCTAGAATATACTCTTATGTTTGTTTTTGTAGCCTTTAAGAGTTTGCTCTCCAGTTCTAAATCAAGGCTCTAGCCTAGACTACGTTTATGGACCCTACAAATACAAATTCTAATAAATTTTAATTAAGAGTTAATTTTAGTGCTTGTCTTAGGTCAAAAGGAACAGAAATGAAACTAGTGATGTTATTTAAGAGACGAAAGAGAATAGCATAAGATTAAACTGGAAACAAAACTACTTCTTATTCACAAAAAATTTTCCAATTTAAACTCTTTCACCAAACTTTTCATAACTACTTTTCTCAGATATTTGAAAAGAAATACTTGAAACAATATTTCGATCGACTATGAACTACTTAATGTCCTAAGAATTCAAGTAAATAACTTAAGAAAAAATTATTTTTTCTTGGTAAATAAAGCAACTAACCTAAACTACTTTACCAAACAAAGAGATGGAAGTTTTTTTTTAATTTGTTTTATGCTTCAAAACAAGATATTTGAAAATGAATTCTTTTATTTTCTTCCAAATAAAAAAAGGTAAAAATGACGACAAGACACGACCAAGAAATGGCTTCTATCCAAATCGCAGATCGCAGGGAATCACTGACAATACCAAGCAAGCAAATCAAAGAAGACTCACCAACTTGTCTAAAAAAACTAAAGAAAACACAAGAAATATCTGTTCAAAAGAAATCTAAATTGAAGTTAGACCTAGGCTACAGACTGCTATAATAGAGACTAGGTCTATATCAAGGAAACCCCTAAGAAGTGTGACTCCTGACCGCCTCTTCTTTTTATAAAAAAATTCTCAACATGCACGCTATTGACACTTCAACAACCAGTGTATGTATGCAGGTTGTCCAAGGGCAGGGTGCGTATGCATGTGTGAAAACCCACTATAGGCCGCGTACACCTCTGTAACTCCTCAAAAAAATGAAAAAAAAATAGTCTAGCATAGGCACAGAATAGTGGTATGGAAGACTAGAATCCCTTAAAGACACAAAAGCTTTCAGAAACTCAGAAAATAGGCAATAAATTGATTCAAATCACCCAAAAATAGATATCCCCAAAGACGCTAGAGGCATCCCTAGTATGGTTGCCAATTATTCTATAGCAAGAATACCCCTCTACAGACTACACCAAGGTTCTAAAATGTAGGGAGAGATAACAATATAAAGTCTCCTACTTTTTATCAACTGTCCCGACATTACCCCACAATCATATATAAAAGAAAAAGTGTAGGGATCCAATAGGCATACCTTAAACTCTACATCCGGTGTCGATTCCTTTGTTCTTGGTTGTTTCTTGACTGCAAGTCTCCTCCCAAGGCTGACCTGCATTCATCAAAAGACAAACAAGAAACTACAAGAATGAATTATACATATGGATTAGTCGGTTAGACATCATAAACAAGAAATGTAAACACATCATTGAAATTTAAGACGTCATTTGGCGGGATGGAAAAAGTACTTCTTTATATTAATCTCACAAAAGTCACTTACAATATGAGACTGGCACTGCTTCTTGAACTTGGTCCTGGGATCCTTTTTACAATGCACTAACTGCTTCCATGTCTCCTTATCCTCTTCAGTTCTCTCTAGAATAATGGTAAGGGATTGCAATAGTGAAAAGGGAATTCTGGCTCAAACTCACAATGTGGTTGTCAAATATTGGGGCAAAGGGGGAATACGGAAATGGGTAGAGTTTATATTCTCTTGTGCTTCTTTTTTCAATGGGACCCCAATCCGTTCTTTTATAGGAAAAAAGAGACGGTAATGATTGGGGTGACTGGATATGAGCAATCAAACAGTTAAGTGACGGCCCAAAAACCAGTATCTTATGAAATTTTCCACTTTTTTCCATATTCTTTGAGTGTACATAGGTTGTAGTGGGGCAACAAGCATGTGTACGCAGGCAGTAGTGGTCCCAGGCACATACACCTTTAAAGCAATTGTTTTTTGAAGAGATTGTTCAATGATGGCTTGGAAAATATAGCAAGTTAGATGGCCTGAAGCCAGGTATGCATGTCTGGTGAAATTTAAAGTTACAACAATTCCCCCAGCCATGGACTAAGGAGATCACGAGGTCCACCATACTCAACATCATGAAGATACCCGACTTCGATAGACATTAGGAGGTTAACGCGTGCGTTAAAATTCTCCTGTCATGCTACCATGGAGGTTACCTCTAGTTAGATAGACGTGTGACTATGGATCCAATGCTGATCCACATGATCACTAGATTAAGAATGCAGAGACCGGAGCCTAAAAAATTCTACCCAGGGAAGGTTGCAGATCGCACCCTTACGCAGTGAATAAAAGAAACCTACGACGATGTGGAGAAAGGGAAGCGGGGCTATAGGGTAGCCTCCATCCAATATGGCACAGTGCACCTAGCTTGCCAATTGATCATTGGTAAGCTCATCAGGAAGAACGCACCAATACATGTCACGGGGCTCATCATCGACCTCGTAGGAAAGTGCATTGAAGGGATGCAGAGGAACTGGGTGAGCTACCTCTTCAACTAGTTGGAGCAAGATTGTTGGTAAGAACAGGACTAGCGCTACAAGATTTACTTTAGATTGTTGTTGATTCCTATTGCCTTTGTCACTTGGGAGATGATCGAAGAAGTGACCTTACCTGAAGTCAATCTGTCTGAATCACTAGCTACGACGTTCACCACCCTATGGTATTCAAGAAATATGGAGAAGTAGTGGTAGTCAAATGTTGTCTTCCACACTTACTACTTATAGCTCACACGAGCCATTGATTCATTCCCCTGAATGATTATGAATACCTTTCACACTTATAGGCTGATCACGAAGTTCTATGTAGATAAGAACTTCATTTACATCACTATGCACTGGGATGAAGGTGAGGAGGAGTTGCAGTCGTACTATAAATTAACTAATGAAGACATGGAGGAGATAATAAAGGAATGGTCAGCTGAATTCCTTGTACCAGTTGAGAAAACAAAGCTCTCCAACCCCTATATGGTTGGAAGTTATGTGGTCACCCAGGAAGATTATGATGGACCCAACAACAACAACAAGAAAAAAAAGGAAGAGGTGAAGGAAATAAACAACGCATCGGAGGAAACTATACCTGATTCAATTGGAGGAGGAGGAGGTGATGAAGTAAACCAAGAAGATGAAGGGGAAGAAGACAAGAAGGAAAAGGGAGAAGTGACACCATTGAGAGATCCCCTTATAGAGGCCGTGACATTAAAGAAAAGGAAGATTTCTTTGAAGAAACCCTAAGCGCAGAAGAATCCATGAGCCAATAAGCCTCAGTTACAGATTGTACTTACAGTGAATGATATTGACCTCATCATCACATTTGTATCAGATACTTCCAAGGATATTTTGAAACAAAACAAGGAAAAGAAGGAGACAATGTATGACTGGATCGAAGCAAAGCTGAAAGGGGTACAACAATCCCTCTATTTGAGCCACACAGTGTCTACTGCACCATCATCATCAGAAGGTATAGAATTTGGAGATGAACCTTCCCAACTACGCAGATTAGAAGATGCGACAGAGGCTCACCTTTGACGAGCACAGGAAAAAAAGAACAAGCCACAGAGGCCTTGAAGTAACAAAAGGACGAATACCTAAAGAAACATTGGGTTGCGTAGCAAGAGAAAGATGATCTCCAAGCGAAGTCTGAAATGGAAAAAGAGAATATCCAAAGAGAGAAAGATAAGTTGCTCGCGAAGTAGATTAGATTTAGAGAAGTAGTCACTCGAGCACTTCACTCCATGTTGGGACTGGAACCGATGGAATAAGAGATAGCTAAGAGCCAAGTAGGGAAGCTCGTTGAAGCTATTCAACAGCTCCAAGAAAGACTGGCAGAACTGGAATTGCAAGAAGTGTTAAGCACTCCGCAAGAAGTGCGATATCAGAGAGAAGAAATTGCCAGGAGCACAGTCGAAAGAATCAAAGAATTGGTGTTATAATGTAAGAAACTCAGTAATCAAAGTGTGCATACCTATGAGCGCTTTGAAGAGGACCCAAAACTAAGGACATTGTAGTCACAACTTTAGGAGGCGAAGCAACAAGCATCGACAGTGAAATCATAGTTGAAATTTCTTTCAGCAATTGAGAAGATGAAAAGGTCACAGGAACAATGTGTAGTTCAGAAGCAAGTCCATGCCTTCTAGAGTATAGTCATGGAAGTGACCTAGAGACTCTAGCTGGTATAGGATGAAGCCTACACACTTTTTGATGAAATTGAGGGATAAGGTGCACATCTAGAAAAATTCGTCACCAAAGTGGAACAATGCTTGGAAGGGCTTGTCACCGAGAAATCCATTCAAGAGTTTGTTGAGTAGGAGGCTCTAGCGAAGCAGCAAGTCGAGGCAGCTTGAGCTAGGATTGAGGCATTCGAAGAAGAATTGCCTAGATCAAAGTGACTCAGGATGAGTCATGGGTGAGTGTTCGGGGCCTGTTGGCCCTTGACCATCTTTTGAGGAAACACTTGTCAAGTTTGACCATTTTTGGGACTTCTATAGGCTGGTCAAAGATGGAGCACCCAGGCAAAGTGGAGATCGTGTGATCTCACCCCATTTTACGGGCTTTTTGAGTTTTAGGGATTATGTATCAAGTATGGGATGTTGTCCCATGGTTTTAACCATGTTTAGGCCCCTTTTGTAATGTATAAATAAATAGCTAAGAGATGTAAGAAGACAAAGTAGTTGGATCTATGTGATCGAATTGGCTTAGCGCATGACTCATTGGATTTGTTTCAAGACTATGCTAAGACTTGTAGAGCTAAGTGCAAGTGATTGTAAGAGATTTTGTAAGGCTTTGTTCTTGGAATGAACTCAAAAGGAGGATGTAGCGAGGTGCATGCAGATCTCATATCCTATGTGGAGTTGGATCTGGGGCTATGTGCATGTAAGCAGATTGCAAGAAGTTAATAAAGAAGAAGAGTTGGTGGATGTAGCCCCACGCTACGCGTGAACCACCTTTATCCTGTGTTGTGATTTCTTTGTGCGATGTGGTTGGCATGTTATTGATGTGATTTATGCTTATTGTTGTAATATTTATATATGTTGGATGCATCTGATGTAGTAGCTTAGTGATTCATAATATAAATGAAGGTTATATATACTTTGATGCTATGTGCTAAACGGCTAGATGTGATTGGATCTTGACGAATACTGCGATGTTCTGTATTTAGGGTTTTAACTTGCAATGTGAATAAGGGTTAAATACTAATGAATGTTAATTTCTAAGTTCTATGTTAAGTTTTGTGATCACAGATCTATGTCCCAACTAGGTTGTAGACACTTGAGTTCTGCAACCCTCCTGCCTCTACCTCGATTGAGACTTCATCTACTTTGCAGGTGTTGTCGAAAGGGATGATAGTTAGGGCTTTTTTGGTGTGTTGTTGAATTGTTGAACCCTGGGTCTTCCCCTATGCCAACAACTTCTTTCCAGGTATATGAAATAAGTATATAGCTTATTCTGAAACATACAGAAAAGATCTTGCAAGCAAATGGTATATCTATCATAGATGTGAATATATTAACCCTTCTTTTCCGTATTCTATACTTTATCTTTTATCATAGAATTGTTGGGTGCAAAATGTATGTGATGGAAGTGTTGGCTGCAATATGTATATAAAAAAACACGCAGTATAAGAATGAGATAATGCTAATTTGGGATGATGCGGTGAGATATTTGCCCAAGTTTTGAAAGGGATGGTCATCGGTTGGGTTCATAATGTGAAGATATAGATGGAAATGAGTATTTGATAGTCCACTAACCGATCAACCCATGGACAATCCAGAAGCCCGAGAATGTGAGGTTCAAGTTTGAAGGGATTATGTTTATATTTATTTAAAATGTATCCATATTAATGTATCTTACTAGATTATTTTTGGTCCAAGTGTAAACCATGTTCGAATTTGAATGGTGTTTTGTTATTTTATATCGTGACTTCGACTGACCGCTAGCCATTTGATGCCTAGCCACTTTTCGCATCGTGGATTCCCGGGTATGCGAGCACAATAACCAGGGTCAAATTGTAAATGATGCAAGTGTTTGGTGCAAATTTATATCACAGAAGTGTTGTGTGAAACATGTATATCACGGAACAGGGGGCATAAGAAATCGGTAAAACTAAGTTGTGATGAATTGTAGAGTACAAAATTTTTGGGTGCAATATGTATATCACGCACTTGTAGGTGACGAACATTTTGGGTGCAATATTTATAATATCACCAACCAAAGGGTCGGTTAGACTCCCGTAAATTGTTGTTGAATACATATATCAGGGAACATGGGGCATAAAAATTTGATAGCGCAAAGTCGCGACCCTGCAGAGAGATAATTGACTAAGTGTTGAAAGGAACTGTGGTCGATCAGGCTCATGATGTGATGATATAGGACAAATCCCCAAACCGGGGGTTGTTTAGGCTCCCGTAAATTGTTTTTGAACACGTTATTTTCTTGCTAATGCCAATAAGCAAAGTTGTGCACTGAGTTGTCACTAGTGAAAGAAGAATCAATTTGAATTGACGATGGAAGGAACACCTTCTTTGTGTTACAAATTTTTCACTGAAATGTTTTGATATATACAATTTGACAATTGGGGTCTTACGTTTCCTTGAGAACCCTTGCCACCCTATTTTGAAGCCTGCCCGACTGCTTTCCATGGGTATTTATGTGCCCTCCACCTTCACACTTATTTCCAGGTGTATTCAATAAGTATATAACTTTGTCAGAAACACGCAGAAAAGATATTGTGAGAAAATGGGATATCTATCACAAATGTCAATATATTAAACCTTCTTTTGATTCTTCTATACTTTATCTTTTATCACAGAATTGTTGGGTGAAAAATGTATATGACATAAGTGTTGGGTGCAAGATATATATAATGGAACACGCAAGATAAGAATACGATAGAGCTAAGTTGGGAAACTGCGGTGAGATATTTGTCCAAGTGTTGAAAGGGACGATTGTCAGTTGGGTTCCTAATGTGAATATATAGATGGAAATGATTATTTGATAGTCCTATAACTGATCAACCCGCAGACAATGCAGGAGCCCGAGAAATTCAGGTTTAAGTTTAAAGGGATTTTTTTATGTTTATTTAAAATGTAATCATATTAATGTATCTTACTAGATTATTTGTAGTCGAAATGTAAACCATGTTCAAATTTGAAAGGTGTTTTGGGATTGAATTTTTGTTGCTCAAACTTATAGTTAAGGGAGACAAAATATATGACTTTACATTTTGTATATCGAAGAATATTCTGAAATATAGGAAGCTGCAATACTTGCACAATATAGAACATGAACATGTACAGTGAAATGATTTAATTTTATGAAGAAATGCAAATTCCAAATAACAACCCCAAGCATTGAATATCAACATAGAACAACCCCAAATATTTATATTTAGATAAAATGGGTCACAAAATACATTTGAGAATGTTTCCCAAAGAAAGTTGTCTTCAAATTTGTAAAAACAATTATAGTTCAGTACATATTCTATGAAACAAAAATGTGTTTGCCAAAATGACTCTGATTGGGACTATCGTGGACTACAAAGAAAAGATGTACAAGAATGAAGTTTGTATAAATAAGAAAGTCGACAATGGAAAACAACAAAACCTGGAAAGAAGAAAGAGAAAATTGTGAGATCTGGGTTAAATCTTTGTTAGAATAAGTTGATGAAGACAAAAGAATGTAATCAGTATCAGCTTACTACGATGGTGTCCCATGCCTTTTCATTTGTTTGTCGATGTCCTTTTATGGATTTCCTCGGCTTTGACCTTCATTGGTAATCTGGTCGACAACCTTTTTCAACCATTCTTCAATGTAGCTCCTCATGGGCACCAAGTTCATTTCATGCTAGATATTTATATTGAATAATTCACTTTCCAAGTCCCTTAGAACAATAAACAAGTTGTGAAATGCTTCTTTAATATTTTTGTTTTTAATTGCATAACCGACTAGCCAAGTTTTCACATCATCTTCAACATATTCAAGAATGCCATAGAAATTTTCAAATGACAGTATTTTATAGATATGAACTTGATCATCAAATGCTTGCTTGGTTAAAAAAAACGAGTTTAATTTCAATTTTAGGTCTTGGACTTCATTGGTGTTGGAAACTAGATCTATCTCAGTTAGCTTCTTCAATAGTTTATCTCTTTTAGATATGGTTTGGCTACATTCTTGAAGGATACCAATCACGTTCTTTACCTTTTCTTTCCAACATGCGTTTCACTGGTCTATTTGATCTAGAGAATGGAGATCCTCATGTCTTCTTCTTAACTCCATCATATAGGTAACTTCAACACCAAATGGTAAAACTACATCGAGATAAAAACCTTGCTCGTTCCTGCTATCTGCTTGCAGATACTCATGAAAATAATGAACTCTTGTTCCAAAAGAGACCATATTATTTGACATCTCCCAAGATTCTGTTATTAATTTCATTATTTTGTTTATATTCTTTTACACATAGCTTCAACACAATGTGATAAGGTTTGTTGATCCTTTTAACTTTGGCACAAGTGCAGTGGACCCGACCATTGTCAAAGGAGTAGAAAACAATGGAAGAGGCATTAGATTTGCCTCCAATTCTTTGATTGATGCCTTTAACATGAGGTTTTTCATTTCAAGGTCGCTAATAGAATTGTCTAGAGCATCTCCAGTTACTTGGTGCATATTTGATATTTGGGAAGGGCGCATTTTGCGTAGGTTGAACTCTGAATGAGATGTCCCTTTCTTATTCTTTACATCTCTATTTTCAATAATCAATATTTTTGATTCGCTGTCAAAAACAATGCTCTAAAATGGAAAAGGCTCTTCTTCGTCCAATGTATCTATGGCAATTATTTCCATCCCAAGATTTTGAGAAGCAGTTCTCTCTAGGTGATCTTCATCAGTGAACATTTTTTCAATGTCAATTTCTAGTTCCATATCTTCGAGGGAGAGATCGTAAATATCAGTTTCTCCCCTTGGTACCTCATGTTCTTGGACTATTGTTTTTTGTTTTTTTCCCCAAGAGAATGCTGTGACAACTTTCAATTTTTCCAGAGGGAGGGTTCTTATCTCCTCCTCCTCTTGAAGAACTGTGTGTAACTTTGTTACTTGGGTAATCCATTGGAGTACCTCTACAATATGTTGTGGTATTGGTTATAGCGATCAGGGATTGAACACTTTTTTCACCTAGGTATTTTCATTTCTACTTGTGCAAATCATTGGTACTAGTATGGAGTACATTCAGGATAGTGTAGGTGAAATAACTATCGAAGTGGTTCCTGAACCTGAAATCTTGGATATTCCAAGGCATAGAGATGAATTGTCCTTTCCTTTTTTCATGGAAAAAATGAATCGAGTAGATGTACTCCTTTGTAATTCCAGAAAAAAACATTGTACCAGATATGTGACATGGAAGGAAGAAAGGATTTTGTTTAGAATTGAAAATCCTTATAAAATTATAGTTCTCCATTTCTTCTATTGTGTCCTTCTTATCCAGAAAGATTGTCAGTTGGCCAAAAAACTAGGGAAAATACTTTCCAAATATGAATTCCTTAAAAACTAAAACAAAATAATTAAATACCTTATAAATTTGTTCCCAAGCGTCGTGTCTCCATAATTTATGGCACGAGAATGTTACTGGGTCAAATTTAGAGTTCAAATTCCTACACATAGATAGTCCAAGAAATGGATAGCAATTCAACACAACGAAAATTAAATAATATGGCATAAAGAATTTCTTCTGCCTCCTGTATTGCAATAACTAGGAAGAGATTTGAATGGAAATCATCTTGCGAAAATGGAAGATGGTTTATTTCTTGAACATAAAATATAAAATATACAGAAACATCTGAGAGATGCCGATTTCACTTTCTTGTCTCGTTGTCCTCGTTAAAATCCATGCAATTTTATGAAAAAGGTTTTTACATGCACTAACCTGTAATATGGCCATATCTTGGGGAGTGGACGTTAGGTCTTGTAATAAGTTTAGCAAGAGGTCTAATTCATTTCCATGCTTCTTTAAGAACTATTTTCAATTCTCTCCCTTGAAAGTAGGCATTGGTTCGAGAAGTATTAACATCTTTTGAAATACTTTAGGCGATAGGGAGTGTTGACCGAGGGTCAAACCCAGAGTTCAATGCTTCAACAATGCACCAAAAAAACCCTAACTATCGGCCCTTTCGGAAATAGATACGAAGCAGATGAAGTCTCACCCGAGGTAGAGGTAATGGGGCTTGCAAGACTCAGGTGCCTACAAGCAGGTTGGGACACAGATCTGTGATTACAACACTTAACAAAGCACTTAGCAAATAACATGCATTAGTTCATGATTCTCATGTACATCACAGATTAACCCTTATTACAGACTAACGCGGTAACAATCAAGCAAGGATTATTTTAGGGGTGAAATTAAGGGGCCTTAATAATTTTATTGGGCGAATTTTTTGTATTAGAGTGATTTTTTAAAAATTATATCAATATTGCCTAAATTATTTTAAAAGAAAATTCGTAATGAGGGTTATCCCATATACAAATATGAGAGTGTTTCCATAGGGGTATACCTAGGGTTCAACGCTTCAACAAGGCACCAACAAAACCCTAACTACCGACCCTCTCAGAAACACATGTGAAGCAGATGAAGTCTCTTTATTGTATTTTTTCAGTCATCTACATGCACAGATCCACAAAATCCTACTCTGCATAAGAAAGGAGATCTGCACACACTTCACCAAATCCTCCTTCCCTAAGCTAGGTTATAGCACAAATCCCTCTTACAATTTACACACAATATTCTTACAACCGCTTGCACTTAGCTCTGCAAGCGTTCAACACATCATGGACAAATCATTTACAACTATCACTTGCACTTAGCACAACATCACTTAGATCCTCCTCAGTCTTGTCACTATTTATTACATCGCTTAGATACTTATTTATATATTACAAAAAAGAACTAAACATGGGTAAACCCATGGGCCAAAATCCCCATACCCATTACTTAAACCCTTATCCCAAAACTACCCTAAGAGGAGGCCAAGATCCTGCGATCTCCACTTCAATTTCTGCTCTACCTTCGAACAGCCTGTCGAAGTTTGAAAATTTGTCCAACATTACCAGCCTTTCCACAAAACCTGGTCAAGGGCCAAGAGGCCCCCAACACTCACTTGTGACTCATCCCGAGTTAGTCTGATCTGGGTAATTCTTCCTCAAATGCCTTGAACCTGGCTCAGGCTGCTTCACCAGAGCTTCCTACCTAGAAAACTCTTGAATAATTGCTTCATTAATAGGTCCTTCCAAGCATTGTTTGACTGTCACGAATACTTGTTCTAGTTCTCCTCCTCATCCTTCAATCTCTTCAAAAAGTAGGCAAGATGCATCCGGGATGGGCTGGAGCTTATAAGTCACTTCCATGACTTTTCTTTGTATGGCATGGACCTATTTTTGAGCTGTGCGTTGTTCTTTGGACCTTTTCATTCTCTCAACTATTGACAAGAGATTCAACTACACTTGTACTATTGTTGCTTACTTCTTTGCCTCCTGGAGCTATGACTCCAATGTCTTTAGTTCAGGGTCCTCTGTAACTCACTCATAAGTCTGTGCACTTAAACTGTTAATATGTTTACATTCCAAGGATAATTCTTTGATTCTTTCATTTGTACTCCGGGCAGTCACTTCTCTATGGTCTCGCACATCCTGTGGAGTGCTTGGCACTATTTGTAGCTCAAGATCCACTATTATCTATTGCAACTGTTGGATGGATTTAGAAATCCTTGCCACTTGAGTTTCCACTGGGTCTTCTTTCTTCTATTCTATGCCTATCATAGAGTGAAGTGCTCTATTGACTTCTTCTTTAACTTTGACCTGCTCTGCAAGCAATTGTTCTTTATCCTGTTAGATTTGCACTCTTTTTTCTGTGAACTTTTCTTGCAGGTCATCTTTTTCCTACTATGCAACCCAACCTTTCTCTATGAATTCCTCTTGTACTTGCTTCAGGGCCTCTGTGGCCTATTCTTTTTCTTCCTGCATGTGACAAAGGTGCACTTCGATTGCATCGACTATTATGTGGAGTTGGGTAGGCTCATCTCCCATCTCTGTTTCTTCGGATTGCGAAGGAACAATAGACACTGCGGAGCTATATTGAAGGTATTGTTGTACCCCTCTCATATTTTATTTAATCCTTTCATACATGGTTTGTTATGCTTCATCACAACACTGTAAGATATCTTCTAAAGTGTCTAACATGACATCAATGATGAGTTCAATGTCATCCTCCATGAGCACAATTTGCATCTATGGTTTATTAGCTTTGGAATTCTTCCGTGATGTAGGTTTCATGGGGGAAACCTTTCTTTTGTTGGATGCTTCAGCCTCATTAAGGGACTCCCTAGGTGGTGTTACCTTTCCTTGTTTCTACTTTTCTTCTTCTCCATTGTGATCTTCTTTGTTTACTTCATCATCAGCTCCTCCTGCTACTGAATCTGAAGTAGATTCTTGGGATGTGTTGTGCAGTTTTTGTACCTCTTTCATATTATTTCTTCTGCTACTTCCAGGTATATCATACTCTTCATGAGTAACCATTGGAGTTCCAATTAGGTCAAGGTCAGACAGGTCTGCCTAGTCAACTAGTACCAAGAATTCTTTTGGCCACTCCTTAGTGATTTCCTCCATGCCCACCTCAATGAGCTTATAGTAACTCTGCAACTCCTCCTTGTGTTCATATCTATGTGTAGTCATATAAATACAATTTCTATCTACACAAAACTTTGCATAGGGCTTAAACCTGTGAAGGGTGTTAGGTGTCATACAAGGGAAGGAATCAATAGCCCTTTTCAACTGCAGGCAGTAGGTGTGGAACACCATGTTTGATTTCCTTTGTTTCCCCATATCTCTTGAGTACCAGAGCATGGTGAACTTCGTAGCTAGAGGTTTAGATGGTTTAATCTCAGGGAAGGTCACACCTTCCCACATCTACCAAGCAATGAACATGATGAGGATCAACAACCAATTGAAGTGGAACTCATGTCCCTGATCCTGAGCTTCATGAAAGTCCTGCTCTAACTGGTTGAAGAGGTAGCTCACCCAGTTCATTTATATCCCTTCTACACATTTTCCTGCAAGATCAACAATGAACCTTGTGACTTGCATGGGTATGTTATTTTTTACTAGCTTACCTGGGATTAGTTGGCAGGCTAAGTGCACTATGTCATTTTGGATGGAGGCTGCCTTGTATCCCTACTTCCCCTTTTCCACATTACCATAGGTGCCTTTAATAGTCTATGCCAGAGTACGGTCTGCAGCATTTCCTGGGTAAAAATCTTGTGGGTTTCGTCCGTGCATGCTCAATGCGGTAATCTGATGGATTAGCGCCAGATCGATGATGATACATTTTTATATCCACAGAAGGCTTCCATAGAAGCATGATAGAAGGATATTAATTCACGTGTTAACCTCCCAGTGCCTTCCAAAATGGGGTATCTTCATTACGTTCAGAATAGTGGACCTCGCGATGTCCGTAGTCCATGGTTGGGGAATGATATTTGACTTTTCTCCCTTTGTCTTGGTCAAATATTTGTGAGGTGCAAGCATGCCATAGCTCTTGCGATCTCCTAGGTTATAGTTGTTGATCTTCAAGGTTAGAATATTGTTTAGCTATGGCTTGATTGCGTGTATCCCCTTCGGAAGGTAAGAAATAATCATTGTGTAGTCGAAGTCCCCTGGGACACTATCACGACTCACCATGCCAGCCATAGGTGGGATGTAGTCGGGTAGGATGGATGGGATTAGATTCACATTTTCCAAGTCATCACGATGCTTGGTTAGTTTCTCAGTCGTAGCTCGGGATGGCTCACATCCACGAGTAGTCGACTGGGAGGCTTGCACTCCTCACGTCGATGAATCTTTACCTCCTATGGACATCACCTTCTCAACCATAAGGTCGATTATAATTTCTTCAACAGACTTTTCTACTGCACTGAGTTAGTTCGACATGCACGCTCGTGATCAGGTATCTCAGGTCGGTGATCAAACACTCAATGTAATAGAGTGGGTGGCAAAGTCTCAATAGGTACAACACGATAACAATGAATTCTATGTGGGCTCAGATACAATTCACAAAAGTGTTCTTGTTGCAACATTAGATGGGATAAATAGACAACGTCATAACATATTCTTCAAATGGTTCAAAAGACTTAATCAATGTAGTTTGATCCATTATGACATGGTCCCAACGGTCCAATGGTGAGATTTATGATCATAACTATTGTTCTAACTGTTCAAGAGAATTGATCTAATGGTCATAATTCCTCCAACGGTCATATTGATCCACCATGGTGAAGTGACAATCTAAGTTGTTATGATATTCTGACGAAGTTCAAATTCTGGAAACCTTCCTTCTGTGAAGTCCTCTCTAGAACTTTCTTTAATTTCTCTAACTTTTCTTTCTTCTTATTGAGATTTCTGGATTTATTTCCTATAATATGAGCCACTGGTTTCCTCTTTATGTTATTGTTCTTATATTTTATTGGAATAGTAACTTGGCACTGATGTGGATCGTTCAAGGGTTATGAGAGTAATACTTCTCTTTTTTCTGGGGTAGGTGATCTACTCTCTTGTATAGATAAGTTCTTCACATTGTCCTATGTTATTTCAACTTTAATGTCTAGATATATGGTCCTTAGTATCTTCAACTTGTTTTCTTGTTCTTCTATTAAGTGTGTTATTATCCTAGTCATGAAATCCTTTAATTATTTAATTTTTTGTTCTAAGGCTTCGTCCTCTTTTCTTTGAATCTAATCTTTCTCAATCCAAGTTTTTCCTAGCAACATAGAAAATGGGGAATTGTTATCAACAAATTTAATGACCTCAAATTCTTCCTCTGTCGAAGTTCCATGAGTACTCATAGATATCTGGGTAAGTCTTCCACATAGGGCTATTATCTTTCCTCTAAATAATCCTATTCCTCCCAATGAAGGAGTCATAGCAGGATTTCCCAAAATTTCCCAGGTTCTTTTTGTCATGACATTGACCTATGTTTCCTCATCCAGAACGCAGTGTATGTTGAAGTCTACTATTCTCGTTTCTATGCACTCTTTTTCTATTAAGATCTCTCATAGATTAGTATTTCTGTGATCATTAAGGATTTATTTCATCTGTAAAAATAAAGTCTCTAATTCTTTCATGGATTCTTCCATGGTCTTATTTTCTTGGCCTTCCTCGGGGTTTTATTGTCTCATATGCATCTTCTCAACTTTAGCAATCATTCTAGGGAAATCCAAAACTTCTTGGTCCATAGATTTACAACAAATACAACCAGGTCCTCTAACAGGGCACTTCTTAGCCAGATGTCCTGGTCTTCTACAGCTATAACAAAGGGTTAATCCTCTCTTTATCTTAAATAATCCCCATCCTTTTTTGTACTACACACTAGGATCACAGTAACTAACATACAAACAATTATTTTTGGGATCCTGCATCCATTTTTTAGTCCAAAAATCCTTTCTATGCATATGAATAACATATATTTCACAATTTTTATAAGATCTATGCATATCAATTCTTATTTCTTCTAGTTGTGTCCTAGTTTTTAGGTTAGGAAATTTTTTATCAAACATACCTAGATCCATACTTATGAAACAAAAAATTTCACTTATCTTACCTTTATCAGAGAACAAAGCTTGAATATCTTACTTCCTTTATTCAGATCCGATTCCTTTTTTAGCAAAGAGCTTCACAAGTCAAGTAGAATACTATGCACTAGGGCAACAGATCTACACATAGATCTTTCTCTTTTCCTAAACTCCCAACAATCATAGGTTCAGGTCCCAGCAACGGAACCATTTGTTGGCACAGGGGCAGACCCAGGTTTCAATGCTTCAACAATACAACAACAAAACCCTAACTACCAACCCTTTCGGCAACACCTATGAAGCAGATGAAGTCTCACCCGAGGTAGAGGCACGAGTGGTTGAAGAACTCAAGTGTCTGCAACCTAGATGGGACACAAATCTGTGTTTATAACACTCTAAGAGAGTACTTAGTAGTTTTCATTCATTATTATTTAACCTTTATTCATAGCGCAAATAAACCCTAATTACAGAGCAATGCAATATTCAACAAGATCTAACACATTCAAGCACTTAACAAAGAGAGATAAATCAGATCTAGCATTCATTCACATTGTTAAGCACTAAGCTACCATACCAAATTCATCTAAACATACTTTACTACGCTAAGCATAAATCACATGAACAACATAATAACCATAATGCACAAAGCAACCATAACACAGGATATACGTGGTTCACCCCCAGCCTGGGGCTACGTCCACCAAGTGTTCTTCTCTTTATTTTCTTTTGTTAAGCATATACATGCATAGAGCCACAAAATCCTACTCCGCATTGGATAGGAGATCTTTGCACACTTTGCGAGATCCTCTTTCCCTGAGCTAGGTTACAACAGAAATCCCTCTTACAATTTACACACAAGATTCTTACAACCACTTGTACTTAGCTCTGCAAGCGTTCAACACAGCATGGACAAAGCATTTACAATTATCAACTGAACTTAGCACAACATCACATAGATCCTCCTCGATATTGTCGCTACTTATTACATCGCCTAGCTACTTATTTATATATGTCAAAAAGGGCCTAAACATGGTTAAACCCATGGTCAGACATCCCCATATCCATTACATAAACCCTAATGCCCCGAGCTAGGTTACAACACAAATCCCTCTTACAATTTACACACAATATTCTTACAACCACTTGCACTTAGCTCTGCAAGCGTTCAACACAACATGGACAAAGAATTTACAACTATCAATTGAACTTAGCACAACAACACTTAGATCCTCCTCGATATTGTCACTACTTCTTACATCGCCTAGCTACTTATTTATATATGTCAAAAAGGGCCTAAACATGGGTAAACCCATGGCCAGACATCCCCATATCCATTACATAAACCCTAATCCCAAAACTTCCCTAAGAAGGCGCTAAGATCCCATGATATTTGCTTCGACTTGTGCTCCTCCTTCGACTAGCCTATCGAAGTCCCAAAATTGGTCAAACATGACCATCATTTCCACAAAAACTAGTCAAGGGCCAACAGAGAGAGAGAGAGAGAAAATATTATATTTCGATCCTGAAATTCGGAGTAGCAAGGTTCCAATGGCCCCATTTCTAAAAATATGGGAATTTTTGGTACATCTTCGCCCTCCATTTCTATAAATATGGAAATGTCTGGAACATATTCGCCCTCACATTTGGTAAAATAAAGGTTTGTGGACCTGTGATTTAATTTCCCCAATTTTGTGGTATGGGCATGCGTAGTTACAATCTTCCCTTTGCCTGATTTCCAAAGAAGAAGGGAATTTTTTCCCTCCATTTCTAGAAATCTAGAAATTTATGGTATATCTTCACCGTCACATTTGGTAAAATCAGAATTTGTGGACATATGGTTTAATTTTCCCCAATTTTGTGGTATGGGCATGCATAGTTACAATCTTCCCTTTTCTTGATTTCCAAAGAAGAAGGGGATTTTTGGGAGAACTTATCCCTCTCATCTAGTATAAATCATATGAGATCTACCCATATGTGTATTGGGTTCAAATCCAATCATTATGATTCATGTTTTGGATTGTATAACCATAGGTTTTTCTAGTTCTTGAATCTTTAGCATTGCAGAGGTTCTTGAGATTGTACTTGTAGAATTGATTAGTGCCTAGTAAAGGGAGGTGCAAGGCTCTGATCGTGAACACTTACCGGGGTTTTTATTCCTCTTTATAGGTATTTACCTTCATCTCAGTGTGTTGCCTCATATCAAAGAATTATGATAGCAATGATTGTTCTAAATTTTCCTGTATTTTCTCTTCCAACGTCTTATCTTGATTGTTGTTTCTCATTTATGTTGTTTTTCCTTCCAAAATATATACAAAATATATAATATCATAAGTTTGAATATACCTAAGAAGTTTGTTCAATGTATGTTGTTGGAGGGATCATGATTTTTCATTCTTGCATTCCTGGAAAGAACACAAAATACTTCTTATTCTTTTATAAAATACTCAAACTCTTGTTTTCAATTTTTTTTCCTTTTAACCATACCACTTGTAGTGTGAGACATCACTTGTTTTGTTTATTTAACCATATGTTGCAAGCATTTTGTGATGAAAATTTTCATATGTTAAGTGTTTGCAAAATGTTTTTTTCATTTATTTTGAATGATCTTGGGATCCACATTACTCACTAGAATCTGTGTGAATCCATCTCTAAGGGATTTCTCCAATGGATCTCCAAGATCCCATCTTTTATTTAAGTGGATACCTAAACGAGACGAGAGTCATTTTCCTTGTAACTTTTTATTTAAACCAGTGTTTAGTTATATATTGTTGTGTGGTCTAAAATAATCCAACATTTAGCTATTTCCTTTAAAACTTTGTTTACATGTTAAGACCGGTATATAAATTTTCAGTTTGAATATCCATGGGAAGAATATTTAGTCTCGTTGCTATGATTGGGAATATGAAAGAAAAAGGGTTTATAGTTTTTATTAGGTACACTAAGTAGAGATTGGAAAGGAAGAACTTATATTTTTTATTATGTGAACTTATTAGAGATTAGAAATAAATAACAACCAATCATTATATGTAGTTTAGTTTGTAGATTTTTTTTCTTTAAATTTTTACAGTTTTTTGAATTATGTGTTTCAATTTTTTCTTGAAAATTTGAGCTACATGTCATGAATGGAATACAAATATAAGTAGTGGAATATTTGGACTTAGTAATTAACAATCATTGAATATAAATATGACAAAATGATTTAATTTTTGCATAGGATCTTACAAGAGAATAGTGACAAGATAATGAAATGTGTCACTCTCCATCATTGTTTTGTATTCTAAACATGTTGAAGGTTGATCTTGTGATATTCTAATGAAATAATTATATATTGTAATATTATTCTTTTGAATAGATGGTTGAAATAGTCGAGCTTATAGATTAATAGAGGAACACCATCTAATATATTTCATAGATGTAAATTATCACTTGGGAAACTAGATATATTTATTTGGCTAAGATCATCTATTCCCTCTTATCAGATATTCCATTTACCAAAAAGTAAAATTTACAATTTACTTTTCACCATTATGACCCATCATCAACTAAACAACTGCCAAATCTCCAATTGCTCAGGCATTGCAAACCAAGACATCACTTAAATGAGATTTATCCCTTGTGACATCTAATTTATTTCACTTACTTTATAATAAAGTAGAATTTCTAATTCATAATTTCGAAAGAACCATTCACAGGTTTCCTTGAATTTCATAGAAACCCCTCATTATTCTATAACCACCAAATGATTAAAGTTCTTCTAAGTTTCAGAGAGAAATTCTTAGACATTGGAGTTCAGTGTGCTTGTTTCATGGTCTCATAAAGTGTCTATATTGTTACTTCTTCAAATGAATAAAACAAATAACATATCTAATTTCCAAAAAAGGTAGGAAAGAGATAATTATTTCCTAATGAACATAGTCGTTTAACATGGTGGTTGTAAATTGTGATGCTCAGAACGCCTAATAAATATAATTGTACAAGTTTTTTTCACTAAAGAAGTGAATGCAATGCTTGTGCTTGATGGTCATCACTTAAATTTTAAACTCATATTTTTTATTTCTTCCTAAAAACAGGTTTGTTTCTTCAGAAATATCAACCTGATATAGTAATTGAAGAAATTCAAACAATTTTTGTTGCACAAGGTATATATTTCTAGCCATTACTCTAAAGTAAAATATCTTTGTATGTGTGGAGTTGAATTTTCCTTTTGGTTTTAGTTTTGGATTTTTATTCCATTTCATGCCTGCATAATATAACGATACCAATATTTATGTGTGGAAAGAGTTTGCTATGCTGGGATTTTTTTTTTTCAATATTTTTTATAATGGTGCACTACAATTCAAGTATGTGAATGGTATACCTGCTAGATATAGTATGTACAATGAGAATCTATTGTAGTGTTTCTTCAAGTTGAAGATTTCCTATTTAGATAAGAAGAGCATAAAAAATGTTTTAAATGGATTTCCATACTACAAGGTGAAAATTTTGAATGTGTAAATCATATTATTTTTTAATATCAAAAAATTTGTATCCAGTACATTGTGTTTGACAGTGAGATGAAGATATTTGTTAAGGCTAATGCTAGTCTCCAAAATCCAAGAGTTGGTAACAATCTAAGGATAAGGCTAATATCACTCTCACGAAACAAGGTGGAACAGAGTGAAACAAAGTGAATAATTGAAGCTAAACTTATTTACGTAGGGGACTTTGTGCAAAAATATTGTATATGGTTTGAATGACAAAACAATGCCCACAAGAAAATAACATTTATCTCATAATTAGATATTAACGTCATACTTATATTTTGGATATGACCAAATATTTGCAAGCAACATTAGGGTATTACATGGAAAACAATTTCCCATATTTCAAAACTAATTCTCCCAAAATTGCCTTAAACGTGTTCTGGGCCAAAACATACATACCAATAACCAAGCAATAATTTTTGTTTGAATGAATTCTCCTTAACGTTGACCATTATCATTGTTGTACTTATTTCTTCTTCACGTTGCATGTTGGTCTTTCTTGCAATGGCAATAGAACCAAGCCAGAATTTGTATTTGTCTAAATTCTCCTTAAGATTGGCCACTATCATTGTTGTACTTAGTTTTTGTACTATCATAATATCGCTACAGTACAAGGACCAAGATCTATAATCAAGTGTCAAGAATGCATTGTTATAGGATTACAAATCTTCAGCTTTTTACATAAATAATAAGTCCATATTCTAGAAGATTACAAAGATATTTGTACTTTAGGTGCACCACAAGGGATTAATGTTGAGTAATTCATATTGGGCACACTCTATGATCATGTCAACAAGGGTCACTTGGTTTTATCCATTTAAAAGTGTGGATGCACATATCTCAAAGAGAAAAGCATGTTGGTCATACAAATCAGGGAAATCTGATAAGTTTTTTGACATTTCTCCAATTCCATATTAAATAGACCATTGGAAAATGCATTCTGGAGATAAATATGTTAGGTACATGAATTCCAAAGTCCAGTAATAACCCTCTTGCAAGAGTGACATAATCCTAGCTTCTTATAATACTTGTAGACTACAACATTGGAAATATCGTGCACTGGTTATTTGATATATGTGATTGTGTGAGTTCTCTATTCTTTCACTTCTTTTCAAAACTTTGTAGACTATAAGTTCGATGCGGAATTCATAGATGAATTATCATTATGGAGGTTTTTTGTGTTGAGGAGGCATCAAATGTAGCCAACAAGCATATAAATACTTGTAGTTTGGAAGAATTAAGGGATCTCACCCCTAAATTTCTGATTAAGAATAGGTCGACCTTAACAATTTTGATTGGAAAAGTTGGACTTTGAAAATTTTTAGAATATATTCATCCCTTGATCAAATGCCTCCATTAAAATAGTAGAAACGCCCATTCCTGGTAGATTTAGAACAAATACCTTAATCAAACACTAAGTTGAATGTGTTTTCTCTTAAGCATTAGATATCTTAGTCACTTTATTTGATCGTGATATTAAGTAAGTCATCATATGCACTTGACAGCTAGGAAATTTGAGCAATGTCCTTCCCAAAATTTGTAGTAAGAGATGAAATGGAATGCTCAAGTATGAAAACCTCAACTGTTGTTTTAGTGACAGGCCCCAACAATTGATATTCCATATCCTTATATCATCACCCACTTTGTCAATTCATCTAGAAAGAGAAAATAGGTCCTTTGATTAGGTCCTTTGATTAGGCCATGGTTAACCATGCCTATAGAGATTCTCTTGAAGCAAAGCCCGAAGATACCATCAAATTAGGAAGGAAGTGCCTGGCTCTTGTATTTGATGCTTAGAACAGGTCAACCTCAAGGGATGATCTTAATATTTGCAATTTGGGATTTATTACATAGAATAACCTCTAGCCACCAGCTTGATGTTTTTCCTAAACACCTAGAAAACTCTCTTGAAGTGGTCCCTTAATATACCCTCTGTACTAGATAATTCTTCATAATAAAAAACTTGCATATTAGGATCTTGTCTGTTTGTCCTCTAATACTTCCCATGGTGCACATAATTTTCGAGGTTCAAATTATTTCTAGGTCACATATTTCCCTCAAAGGTCTTCCATGGGGTCCTGAAGTGAAATGATAGACCATAAGTGAAGTGTCAGCAAGCCGGTCCAAGTTACCATTTGACTATTTACATGGAGTAAAATATTTTCTACACAGAAGCACAACGAATTTGCCAGAAACACAGTGAAAAATTTGGGTCAAAGAAGAGATGATATCTCTTTAACCATAATACCTGTGTGTAAACTGAAAGAATTTTTTTGTAGTTGAAGATGTTTTGGAAATAAACCTCTTTTGGTTTTCCAAAATTATACACCAGTTCTTCATAATATTCTCTGCAAAAGATGACTAAAGCAGGCCTGTGTGCATTCAGAAAAATAGGCTGTAAAGACGTGCATGGATCTCTCACCCTGTAAATACGTGCCGCCTCTACTTGTGTATATGAGAGTTATAATTTCTTATAATTTTCCTATTTCATAGCTACAACCCCATGTTGGTCAAAATCTGAGAATTACAATTATCTCTTCAAGCATAAGAATAATTTTGGAGAAAGACATGCATGGATCTCTTAACCTATAAAACCTGTTGTAAAGACATTATAACTCAATAAAGACGTGCATTGAAATAAATTTGTCCTGTGCAGCAGTGGACTCCATGCATAATCATCACCCATTAAAGAAATATGAATATTATTTTATGTGATGGTAATGAATATGCCATTCTTGTGGAAAGTTACATGCATAGTGGCATTGATATCAATATCAACATGCAGAGGTTTCTTGAGTCCAATCTATCTGAGACAAAACTGTACAGAGCATTGGATGAGATGTTCAATAGAGGGAAAATGCTAGATGATGCATATTTATCATCTCTTATTGATGCCTTTGTTAAATAATGGGATGAGATTGCAGATGTTTTCAAATGAATTATTCTCAAGTTTAAAATTGTCTGAAATAAAAGCAATGTCGATGCATTAGAAGTTCTTAGTACATATTTTTAATGCATTGAGAATCAATTTTGAAGGGTGTTCTATTTTATGAAGATGCCTTAAATGTAGCAATTGTTGGGACCTTGTGGATTTATGGAAGAAATTGACCAGATTAGTGGAGAGTGTGATCACCTTAAAACATCTTGATATCAACCTTATAATTATCCTACAACAAAGTTCTATGTAGAAATAACCATTTAGATTATGATTTTTTATGTGTTTCTACTATTGATGTGAAGAAGGCCATTATTGATGAGTTTTATGTTTTCAAATGAATTATTCTCAAGTTTAAAATTGTCTGAAATAAAAGCAACGTCGATGCATTAGAAGTTATTAGTACATATTTTTAATGCATTGAGAATCACTTTTGAAGGGTGTTCTATTTTATGAAGAGGCCTTAAATGTAGCAATTGTTGGGACCTTGTGGATTTATGGAAGAAATTGACCAGATTAGTGGAGAGTGTGATCACCTTAAAACATCTTGATATCAACCTTATAATTATCCTACAACAAAGTTCTATGTAGAAATAACCATTT
>SNQJ01S0008937.1:35657-51444 GCA_010110895.2 Picea sitchensis | reverse complement strand
TAGCCATCCCATCCTGTAGTGTTTCTCCTCCTGATTCCAATGAGCTATTACACTGAGAGGTTCCTCCAAGTAATGTGCCCAAAATGACCTCTTCAGTGAATTCCATTGACTTATAGCTCAAAATAGTCAAAATCTTGGAAATCATCGGAATGCAATGAAACTAAAGCCAACCTGTGTGGAATGGCTCATAATGATGGAATATGATCATCAATGCAAGATGGACCCCAAAATTCCTCTCAAATATCCCCGTACTTGCTATAGCATCCATCTGGCTACTCTGGTCATCATAAATCTCTGCCCTGTGATGATGTCCCAAAGTGGGGACATTACAGTCCTCCCTGGTAGAAAATTGCTTGTCCTCAAGTAATACCTAAATCCCTCCAAGTAAAATACCAGGATCCCATGTCCACTTGTGGGATACATAGTAGAACCCCTCGAAAAACAAACAATAGAGCACTCCACCCCCTGGATCCCATATCAGGAAGTGAACTACAATACTCTATGAGGCATAGTCCTGAAAGATATCAATACTATAAACCTCTTGCATATGACACATGGCCTCATCTTGGAATGAGTCCATCCTCCAAATATCTACCAAGATCCACATGAACTCCATCAACTGCACATGCTAATGTCCGACCGAGGTGATGCAAGACCTCTGTGAGGCACCCACATGCGATGTGCTCCTCTTGACACTGAATATCAATGGAAAGTTAGAATAACTTTCCCCTCCAATGGTCCACTCTCCCCTGTCGGTCAATGAACTGCTCAATCCTGCAATCCCTGGGTCCCATGCTAACCTCTGTCCAAGATCCTCATGCTGACACTGTACTACTCTGATCATGACTTTCATCCCCCTGCATACATCCTGAATCCTCCTCTCCTGGGTCCTCAAGCTGAAACAACTATGACCACCAGACCTGCTGTCCAGAAACTATATCTGTAAAGGCATCTCTGTAGAAGAAGTACCTATCCAAACATCTCCATGCCCTATCATGATGATCCCATGAAAGTAAGGGTCTTTCCCCATAGGACAAGTACTTGCAGACCCACTCCCAACAAAAACAAGGTGGAGTGTGTGGCTCTCTGGTGCAACCTGGGTCAACATGAGCATCGTGCTAACAAAACAAACTCCTGGGTCCCATGGCAAGCTTGGAACTTTATCACTTCCAATCTCCTCTAATTGCTCCTGTGGGAAGATAATCACTATCAGAAGCCCTCTGTGCTCATCTGTCATCACCTGGTCTATGATGCTCACCATCATGCACCAAGTCTCAACTATCTATCTAACATGGTCCACCTCTAACCTGATGTATGCCGTAAAAGTACTCCTATCATGAAGTATCGGCCTACTCACTCTCCATGCCCTCATCCATGACCTATCCCTCCTTATGTTGTTGTCTATGATAAAAGTGTCAGGATGGGCTAATAGAAACATCTGCAACTGACTGTAGGATTGAAAGGTGTCACATGATTTGTTCAATCCCAAGGATTCGACCAGAAGCTCGTCCATCGGTATCCATGATAACTTCTTGCCTGTAGTCATCACTAAACCCCAATCATCAGGTACAATCGGAAGAAACTCCTTCAACTACTGGTAAACCACTCTCCATCTCCCCTCACCTAGGAAACTGCTAAAATGGTGAAGGTGAGGTCTCAAAATCATATGTTGCTGCAAAAGAGTGGCACCTGCATGCTCCCCTAAGTGTGTCTCCTCCCTGCCAGGTAGTACACCCCTCTGAATCCCACCATACATCTCAACATGTCTCTATGAGCTATCCCTCGTCACTGTATGCTCCAACATACTCCTGTCATCTCCTGCAAACTCATGCTGCATCATAGATCCTGTGCGTACGGCTAGATCAATCTCTATATGGAGATCAACCACTCCCAAGACACAAATGGAACTGTCCCCCATCAACTGGTGCTCCTCTGCTAGATCATCAACATCCTTTATCAACGTGACTAACTGATACATCTGAGTGTCCACTAAGACAGATGAAGTGGATCTCTGATGGATCTCCTCAGGAGCCTCATATGTCCTAGACTCTGATTCTCGAAGGGCGGTCTGTGTGCCTCTCAAGAATCCCCGAGTGCTCTACAACTCCCGACTAAGTCGTTCCACCTCCAACTCCTGCTCCCTGAGAGCCTCCTGATACATCTCACCAACCCTCGGTAGATAATCCATGTCTATCATCAACTACTGGTAGTCAGTCCTCATCATAGATACTCTCTCCTGGAGAGTGTGAAAATCATCCGTGGAAAATCCTCCATCTGAGCTACCCTGTGCCACTGATGCTCTGGAATCGTAATCTGCCATCACTGCGTGCATGTCATCAATACGTCCAGTGGTTTCCCTGATCATAGCCTCACTAACTCCCAACTTTGTTGCTAAGTGGTGTAGCTTCTGATCATGGTCATACTGAGGTTCCATATCAGACCCCTCACTGCTAGTGTCAGTCCTACTAGTGCCAACTCTAGAATCCCCAAAAACACCCTCTGCATAAGATGACGTGTTGAACTATCCATTGTCTACCATGTTGTTGGGTACTCCTATATGCCACTGCATCCCATCACTAGATGCCATCTCCCCCTGATTCCCACTGTATCCTATATGAGCAGTTGTATCCTATATGAGCACTCATCCTGCTACTATCATCTGCACCTAGAACCCATACAGATGTGTCCAGACACATGCTATGGTCATCCTGATGGATAAAAAGTGCATCCTCATCAATGCAGACTGATCCTAGGAGTAAGTGATCCATCACTCTATTAGCCTCTACAATCTGCTCAACTAATGGAGTCTCTAATAGTTGTGACTCTATCTCCTCTGGTTGACCTGTATGTGTGAGGTCAACTGCCAGTATGTCCTGTACCTCCTCCTGGACCTGTGGGTCTACTTGTCCATGGTGTGCATCCCTCACACTAAGCTTGGGTCTACTTTGTCCATGGTGTGCATCCTCACACTAAGCTCATCCATCATAATTGCCATGCCACCAATCTCCTCATGTGACGGCTATCATGGGTGTCTGAAAAAGTGACAGATGTGCCACAGTCCTCCATAGGAAGCCTCATCATCTCTAGGTGCTAACATCGCAGGACTCCTCACTGCGTCACCACACCGCTGAGGCTTAAGGTCATCAATGGTATGTGATATGTCCTACGAGCACCTGTGCTATCATCTTGTCCATCCAAACAGCTTATCCACTACACAAGGGTCACCCTCCTCCTCAAGCATGCAAGCACCACTAGCCTCTATGTGAGAGTCATCATCACTATCCTCCGAGGTAGATTCACTATCACTCAGCCTCGTGCAAGAGTCACTATCATCATTGGACTGCCCCAAATATGCCTCAATCGGACCCACCCTCACATGCCTCATCATCACTATCCTCCTCGCATCTCAATAATATGCTTTCTACCCTTACCCCTACACACCTATGATCGTGTTCCCAAGGCACCTTGCAACCTTGAAAGCAACGCTAGGTGTGCCTCTAATGGGTGTGGGGTTTCTCTATTTTTTCCTCCTATTGGGCATGGTATTCCACCCAAAGGATACTCTAATTTACTCGATTGCCTTGAGCCCACCTACAATCTTATTTTTGCTCCAACTAGGATTTTATAGGATAGGAACCATTTTAATGTTATGATCCCTTTGAAATTATTGACGCTTTCATATTCCCTCTCACACCCTCAATCCCTCACGAAATATCCATCTTATTGTAACTTGCTAATCCCCATAGGTTGGCAGGAATATAAGCTCTAATACCACCTGTAATGATTCCTGCCATTATGCAAGGATCATCACTGCTTGGTGTCTTTAAAATTTTTCTGAGGGAGGTATTTTGTCAAACACTTTGTTGATCTACCTTAGATGTGTTTATATGTGTGTATGCAACAAATTATAAAGAGATAACCATGGAACATACCTCAACCATATGCAATAAGATAAATAAGCCAAAACATCTCTAATTTTTCTTATTCATAAAATAGGAGAAACTTGCTATAATGAAGATGTCGGACCGAATGACTACCGTGATGGCCAAGAAGATAGACAATAGATAAAGAGTCAAGTACAAAATGCTCCCTATAATACAAAAGATGCCTCCAAAGGTCAATGAGAAAGGAAGATCAATACAAGTATATCTAAATGCCAAACTCTCCAAATTAAGAATACACTCCAATAGAAGGATGAAACCTTAATAACTCAGCCTACTACTAAAAGTGCCCAATCACCCTAATAAATATTCCAACCAATCCTGACCTAGTGATGGTAAGAACAACCTCCAGTTGACCTAATCTCCAAGATCCCTCTCAATCAGACGAAACTCCCCACCTAATGGTGTGCCCCACTCGATGACTTAAGCCCTAGATAATTCTGCCCTACTGCCAAAAGTGTCCAATCACCCTAATAAATATCCCAATCAAAGATTGGGTGATGGTAAGAACAACCTAGGTAACCAAATCTCCAAGATCCCTCTCAATCTCAGATCCAAATCCCCCAATCAATGGTGCGTTCCCACTGATGACTGAACTTAGATAATTCGCCCTAACAAGGAGGCCTCCAAATGATCTAAAAGTCTCAAAAAATATAGATTGCATACCCTAGTCACTAGGTACCTCGTATCGACTATGTAACCGCCCAAACGAATCCAGATCTAGATCTCAAAACACTCTCCCCTTCAATTCACCTAACGGGCTGAAGAAACAACTGTTACAAAATTGTCTCGTAGCACTAGGGATCTAACGTGCAAGGCCCCGCAATGAAAACCCAAGGATAAAATCCTCAACGGCCCTTCCAATCTCCTACAACTAATCTCCCTCCAAAGATGGTGTGCCCTCTCTCTATCTACACAATTGGTGTCTCCCCTCTATCTCGCACATGAAACTGATGTAGATTCCTCCTGCAATTGAGTATATCTCGAACTAGAATGGTGTGGAAGAGAATTTCATCTCCTATACCAAGCTTGGGACAAGATAGTGGGAATCTTTAACCACCGAATCGTCTCTAGGGTTTGTTATGTCAAAACCCTCAAGTTCCCCAATATTGGGCTCACTAGCTAGAAGCCGAATCAAAATAAGATCATACATGAATGAATGAGAAGAGGCCCTTGCCTTTCCCTACTTTTTGTCTCACCTTGTCCCTCCAAAGTGACTTTCATTTTATTAATATTTTACTCACTAATTAAATCACTTTTAATTAATTACTCAACCTTTTTACCTCTGAAAAGCTCCATATCTCTCAGGTTTCCTTTGGCCACCTGAAAGTCACTTCTGTTTCTCATCCTCAGAAAGGTTTCTCCCTTCCCATTCTAATGAGCTATTACACTTCCAGAGGTTCTCCAAGTAATGTGCCTTAAATGACCTCTTTAGTGAATTCCATTGACTTATAGCTCAAAGAATAAAATATTGGAAATCGCTTCTAATGCAACAAAACCAAAGCTAACCTATCTCGAATGGTTTATAATGATGGAATATGACTATCAATGCAAGATGGACCCCAAAAAGCTTCTCAAATACCCCTATAGTCGCTATAACATCCATCCAAGTTACTATGGTCATCATAAATCAGCTCTCGTGATGATGTCCCAAAGTGGGACATTACATTTTGGATACATTTATGTTGTATTTTATTAATCTACACCCTAATTTATTTTCTATGATTCGTGTAAGAACTTGGTGTTTTTCCTTTTGGGGTGTGTGTTTTCTCGGATAATTTGGTTTCATAAAAAAGATAAGAATTATAAATGTCAGGTATAGATATACATTATCTATATATATAACCCTTACTAAATCTACATATCTTGTTGCTCATGGTTAATTATGGAAGTCTAACTGGGATTATCATCATCTCCATCATGGAATGACTTAATTGTTTTACATTTCTTATCTTTTAAGTTTTTTTTGCACATAAGAATACCTTTATATGAATAATTACCATCATATTAATATTTTTTGTGCCTAGATCTTGTTGTTTAAAATTTGTTTAAGATTACCGTTTCTTGTTGTTAGCTGCTCATATGCATGTTTCTAACATCATGCACATATGGTTATCATTTTACATTCTCACTTGTTGTTTAGCAATTTGATAGGCTATGATTTGTTTTGTATATATTGTTGTTCTTATTGTTTGCATGCTAATTAGATGACATATAGATTCATATGTTCTAACAATGTATTTCTAATTTTTTCTTTGGTTGGACAACTAGGTAGACATATCATGAATCATTTCTCTTAATTAATAAATTTTTATTTAAATATCCTATAGAAGGGGAACATGGAATTGAAAATATTTTACACCAAGGTAAGCCCTACATATCATTGGTGTGATATACAAAGCTCCAATGTCATTGGTGTGGGACATACAAAGATCCAGATGTCTTTGGTCGGGTATACAAAACTCTAGAGACTAGATGTCTTTGGTGGGGTATACAAAGTCTTTTGACAGAATGCTGTCAATTTTTGTCTCATAGAAATCCTTTTAATGGAATTTGGGGAACCCCTCAGTGGAAATTCTAAGCACATGCTTTGAGGGAATCAGAATTCTAGTCGTCACTTAACCTACCACCCCATTGGAAAATTATTTTTTTTTAGAAGTGAATAGGTGAACCCTAACAAGCACAATAAGAACACTGACAAATACAACCCCTTATGCTTGCAACATTATTTGGAGGAGGGACAAAATATGTTTCTTTCACAAACATGTAAAATGAGTATATTACAATTTAATGAATATATTTTCCTATTATTATATATTCTTTTATAGTTTATCAAAAAATTCACCAAGATTTCATAATGTTTTGTATTTTAGTAAACGATTCACCAGGATTTTACAAGATTTTATAATTCAGTGAAAGATTCACCAAGATTTTACAAGATTTTATAATCCATTGAAAGATTCACTAAGATTTTACAAGATTATATAATTGACTAAAAGATTAGCCAAAAAATTATATATACATATTATATTATTGATAAAATAGCCTTCAATTTTTCCTATGTATCATGGGGATTCACCCATTTATTATACATATAAATTTAGGGGTGTTCTTAAAATCACCCCTGCAATCAAGATTAAGTCCTTAAAACCTCTTATTACATAGCATTATATCAGATCTACCATTTATCATACATAAAGAACTAAGCATCCATAGATCTAGCTATCATACATCAACATCAGTGCACTAAGAAAATAAACACATAAACAACATAAACAACATGAACAACATCACACAAAGCACATCAGAACATAGGATGTATGTGGTTCACCCCAGTGTGGGGCTACGTCCACCAACTTATTATTCTCTTCTTTATTAATCTTCAATCTTTCTACATTCTTTAGCTCCTCTACACAAAGCCACAGAGCGCAACGCTGCAGAGGACAAGATATCTACGCGTAGCTCGCCAGATCATCCTTCCCAAAATCAAGTCAAGGCACAAAGACAAATACTTATTAGCACAAATCCTTACACATTATCTACACAAAGCCTCTTACAATTACTTGCACTAAGAAAAAAGAACGCAATACAACACTTAGCTAGAACTTTTACATATTCTTGCATGAAGCCAACTTAGACAGACTTGTCTCTAAGTCATATCTACTTATTTATACATTACAAAAAGGCCTAAGCATGGGTAAACCCACAGGCAGACATCCCATACCCATTACATAAACCCTAAAAGCCCAAAAATCCCACAAAATGAGTGAGATTCCACGATCTCATCTCTGCTTGGGCTCTCCATCTTTGACCAACCTGTCAAAGTCCCAAAAATGGTCAAACATGACCAATGTTTCCTCAAAACTTGGTTAAGAGCCAACAGGCCCCCAACACTCACCTGTGACTCGTCTCGAGTCACTCAGACTTGGGCAGGGCTACTTTGAAGGCCTCGAGCTTAGCTCGAGCTCCCTCGACTTGCTTCTTTGCTATAGCCTCCTGCTCAAAAATCTCTTGAATCACTTGCTTGCTGACAAGCCCTTCCAGGCATTGTTCCACTATCGCAACCAGTTGGTATTTTCAACAATAACTATGTTTCTAACCATTCCAGAGCATCATTCTAATGGTCGGTATGCCTCCAACGGTCATATAGACTCGTCGTGGTGAAGTCCCATTCTACATGGATCTACTATTACGGCGAGGTACAAGTTCTTCAAGCCTACCTCCTACGGAGTCTTTACTAGAACTTCTTGTAGTTTTTCTCACTTGGATTTCTTCTTAACGAGCTTCCTTTCCTTCTTTCCTGCAATCTGATTCTCTAGATTCCTCTTTCCATTATTATTATTATATTCTCTTAGCATAGTAACTTTGCATTACTGAGGGTCTTTAAAAGGGTTCAAAGGTAATACATCTTCTCTTACTATTTCCAGGGTGGCTACACTTCTTTCCTTCCTGGACAGGTTCTCTAAGCCTTCTTATGTTCTTTCAACTTCGACAACTAATTATGTGGCCCTCTGTTGCTTTGACTTATCCTCTTGTTCATGTATTAGTCACTCTATTTTTCTAGCTATGAAGTCCCTTAATTTTTGTTTTTTTTGTTCTATAATTTCGTCCTCTACTTTTCTTCAAATCTGATCTTTCTCAATCTAGGTCATTCCTAACAAAATCGGAAAAGTAGCGTTATTCTCATAAAAATTAATGACTTCAAATTCTTCTTCGGTTGATGTTTCATGAGCAATCATAGGTACATTAATAACTCTTCCTCATAGGGTAATCATATTTCCTTTAAACAATCCTATCCTTCCCAATGAAGGTACCATAACATGCTTTTCCAAAATTTCCCAAGTGATTTCTAGCATGATATTCACTTGTGTTTCCTCATCCAAGAGACAGTCTACGTCGAAGTCTCTTATTATTGTTTCTATGTGTTGCTTCTCTTTGAGGGTCTCTGGTAAACTGATGTCTTTGTCATCATTCACTACTTCCTTTAACTGCACTAACACAGTCTCTCACTCTTTCTGGTTCTCTAACATATTGGTAGTCCCTTGGCGTTCTTCATAGTTTTATGGTCTCATGTTCATATTTTCAACTTTAGAAATCATCTTAGGGAAATCCTCAACTTCATGGCCAATAGATTTACAATAGAGACAAATAGAACCTATACCAAGGCATTCTTTAACAACATCTCTCGGTCTTCTGTAGTTATAACATAGTGTCAATCTTCCTTTTATTTTAAACGATCCCCAACCTTTCCTATACTACACACTGGGATCACCATGCTAGACCTGCAATCAACAAAAAATATTTCTAGGTTCCTACATCCACTTGTTAGTCCAAAAATTATTTCTATGAATAGGAATAACATATATTTCACTATCTCTATCAAATTTATTCAGATAAAATATTTCTTCTAGTTGTGCCCTAGTTTTCAGACTAGGACAAATTCTATCAAACATACCTAGATTCATACTTTCAAAGCAAGAATTTCCACTTAGCTTACCATTACCAGAACACAAAGCTTTAATACCTTACCCCTTTTCTTTAGATTTGGTTCCTTTATTAGCACAAAGCTTAGCAAGTTGAGTAGAATACTATGCACTACAACAATAGATCTACGCACAGAGCTTCCTCTTTTCTTCAGTTCCCAACAATCACAGTTTTAGGTCCCAACAACAGAACCATTTGTTGGCACAAGGGAATACCCAGGGTTCAAGGCATCAACAACGCACCCATAAAAACCTAACTACCACCCCTTTCGAGAACACCTACGAAGCAGATGAAGTCTCACCCAAGGTAGAGGCAGGGGGGTTGCAGGACTCAAGTGTCTACAATCAGGTTGGGATACAGATATGTGATTACAACACTTAACATGCATTAGTTCATGATTCTCATGTACATTGAAGATTAACCCTTATTACAAATAAAAAAAGTAACAATCAAGATAAAGTCCTTAAAACCTCTTAGCACATATAATTATATTAGATCTAGCATTCATCATACCATCCATAGATCTAGCTATCATACAACAATATTAGTGAAGTAAGCAAATAAACACATAAACAACATGAAAAACATCACACAAAGCACATCAGAACACATGGTGTATGTGGTTCACCCTAGTGTGGGGCTACATCCACCAACTTATTCTTCTCTTGTTTATTAATCTTCAATATTTCTACATTCTTCGGCTCTTATGCAGAAATCCACAGAGCAAAACTTTGCAAATGACAAGAGATATGTGCGTGGCCCGCTAGATCCTCCTTCCCAAAATCAAGTCAAGGGACAGAGCCAACTCCTTATCAACACAAAACCTTACACAGTATATGCACAAAGCCTCTTAAAATTACTTGCACTAAGCCAAAACAATTCAATACAACACTTAGCTAGAACTTTTACATATTCTTGCACGAAGCCAAATTAGACAGACTTCGCTCTAAGTCATATCTACTTATTTATACATTACAAAAATTCATAAACATGGGTAAACCCATGGACCAACATCCCATACCCATTACATAATCCCTAGAAGCCCAAAAATCCTGAAAAATAAGTGATATCCCACGATCTCAGCTCTGTCTGGGCTCTCCATCTTCGACCAAGCTGTCGAAGTCCCAAAAATGGTCAAACATGACCATTGTTTCCTCAAAACTTGGTCAAGGGCCAAAAAGGAGATTGGAAATGGTCTCCCATCTGGAAAATCTGTTGGTTCGGAATATAGTTCTCAGTGCAACATGTGACCAAGTACTTAAAGTAAAAAAAAATCAGGGATACAATGTGTCATTGCAATTTCAAATGTCGAGATAAATTTCATCTGGGCAGAAGTGGACGAGTAGTAGTCATCAGTTATGGACCACCAAAAATGTTGGTCCTCGTGCCCACAAATATTCAAGGTATGTCCACAGGCATGTTGTCGAGTTGGAGCCATAAGGTGATGAAAACCTTCCTTTTCTCCTCATTGTATTTAAAATGGACGTTGCAACATCATAATATAATCTACGGTAAATATTGGTTCAATGTGTTTTAATGGTATATGTCCTCGACCTTTTTTCCTTTTAGTGCCAGTATTTTCAAATCTAATAAAAGCATCATCACTTTGCATTGGGAAAGCGTGCGAAGATGGTAGGAAAATGAGAAACTATTGAAAAGAAGGGAAAACATTGACAACTATGCATTATACCTGGATCTTGATAAAATCAGGTTCAAGTCAGAAGATAAGTTGTTTATATTTACTTAAGCAATTTTCATATTATTTTATTTTATTACTGTTATCTATGGCCCAACTGTGAACTATGTTCAAATTTGAATGGTGGAGCAACATTTTCATATGCAAGAAGAGTCTCAAATATGCAAACCTGTAATGTTCAAAAATTATGTGCACAATACTAAAGAGTGACATAATGTGAACGCCTCTGTATATGGCAGCGAGCCAACAAAATATTGAATTCTTTCTACCATGACTTCTTAAAATAATCAAAACAACCATCATTTTTTTTTGTGAATTCAAGATTTAGAGAGGAAAATAATCAGATTCCATATAATTCTCCCATAAATGCATTTTAATGGGATATTACCGCGATATTTCTGCTTATTAATGCCAATGTTTACGAACATCTGTGGTGAGTTGTCACCAATAAAATAATAATTAATGTCCATTGGGAAGGGGTGAACGTGGCAGGCATGGAGGAGAATTAAAGATGCTTTGGTACTATTTTGAACCTGGGACTCTATGGTGGAATTGTAGATCACCCAAGTTTTGGATGGAAGATGTATACTCAAAAAACGGGGAATCAGAGTTCGATAACACTTACCCAAGAAAACGCGGCCATAAAATTGGCTAAGGAAACGAAAGCGCTCGTTTGGACTGGTGATGTCAATATATAGATGGATATACAATTTATGAGTTCGATAAAGAGTGAGGCTTGTGAATTTGAGGAGTTTGGGGTCGAATTGTAGATAACTAGAGTTTTGGATGCAAGATGTATATCCAAACATGGGGCATGGGAGTTTAATAATGCATTGGTGAGGAACCAGCAACCATACAATTGGCTAACTCTTTAAACGAACTGGGAAAAATATCAACAAATGCTTTGAAATATCAACATATGCTGGGAAATATAAGTCGTAAGCTTCAAGTTGGGGGTCGAATTGTAGATCAGCAAAGTTTCAGGCGCAATATGTATATCGTGCACACGGGGAATGATAGTTTGATGGCACCTACGCAGGAACCCGCGGCCATAAAATTAACGAACTATGAAAATGATCGACGGTCAGTCAGACTCATGATGTAAATATATAGATGGACATGAAATCTTCCAATCCACCATCCTGGGAACCCATGAGCATAGACATGGGACTAAGTATAGAATAAAAAATGAATAATAGAGGGGAAGAAAAAAAGGGAGAATGACTAATTATAGAAGAGAAAAAAGAAAGGGAGGTAAGAACTGTATGCCTCAGAGTACAAAGAAAACAATCGACATGAAAGAAAATTGTTACGTAGGAACACATGAAAAGAAAATATGGAGTACAAATTTATTTATTTCAATATAGCAAAACATAAAATATAATTGACATGAAGACAAGTTAATGTGCAGGAAGATATGGAGTATCCAAGTAGGAAAAATAACTGAGTTGCAAACCAGTTCAACAAATATAGACAGAGTAAATGAAAAACTATTGGATATGGAACATGGGTAGAAAAACACACCTTTTCATGGATTCTTCTACATTTATGGTTAGGCATTCTTTTCGGTGTCTAGTTCTCATGTTTGTTTCTATGAACAAAAGAAAAAAACAAAACGAACATGAACATAATTTGATATGTAAAGAAACAAGCAAGTACTATGTAGATAGACTAAATAAAATAGAATAAGAGGAATGAAGTAACATATAGTGTTAGAAAAACGTACCTTTTTATTTTTTAGATCATTCAAGTTTGTGTGTGTGTGTGTATATATATATTGTAAAAAAACAATTGTGACCAAAATCAATTACAAATGAGGGAAAACTAAGAGGTTGGATATCTCGATTTTCTGCAACAAAATAGACATATATGCTTTGAAGCATAGAAATATGATTCTGTAATATGCCTGATGTATATTTCATAATTCAAGTGCAACACCAACTATGTGGTGACTAGACCGGTATGTGCACAAACCAGGGAAAACTAAGAAGTTGGATAATTTGGTTTTTTGCAACAAGCTACACAAATATGCTTTGAAACATTGAAATATGACTTTTCAATATGTTTGATGTATATCTCATAATTCAAGTGCAATACCAATTGTATCGTGATCATACCAGTATGTGTCTAAGATAAATATGTTGTATTGAGAAATGGGCACATTTGACAATACATGGTCAATAGGTGTGTTTTGCACATGGCTTGTGTTGTTCAAAAGAAAGTGGATATTGTATTTGCACATGTAGTTTTCCAATTCTTTTGTTCTCACATTATTTTGTAGTCTGTCAATATTGAAGTCTCCTACAAGCACAATGGTTACGTTCATATGCAAATGGTCTAATGCATTGGAAAGAACATTTAGTATGTTGGATAATGTTGGATGGGGAGCAACATACAGATTCAGTATTGCAGTTTTTGTTCCATGGAAAAATGATTTTGCAAGCACCATCTCAACATTCTTTTCTTCGAAATATATATGCTCCAAAATTGGTACCTGTTTTTTCACCAATATCATCACCCTGTGTGTAATGTAACTTGATATGCAATTGTGATTTGGAAATTGCTTTTTTTTCCTGCATAATTCCATGTATGTTTCTTGGAAGCATAGAATATCATATTGCATTGTATCATACTCATTGAGTATATCATCCATGTGTGCATGTAAGTTGCATGTGTTAAGCGAGAGAATTGATACAAATGAGTTTGTTTTATATGAATTGGTAATCATGCTGCAGATGCCATTTTGCGGTAGTACTGAGGCATTCTATTTCAATATCAACTTTATGTTTAACTTTGAAATTATATTTTGTAAGAGGACTTAGTAAATACAGGGAGTCTATGCTTCTGACACAGGACAGTTTTGTGTATACAAGTCCATGTATTTGAATTCCAACAGGTTGAAATGCAACACTATCAAGTGTTAGTCCTTGCGATCTGTGGATTGTACATGCACATGCAAGCTTAATTGGAAACTATTTTTGAATCTTCAGTTGACCTGTCTTTCTTGATGTTGATACTAGATTTGATATTCAAAAAATAGGTGTCCAATTGCTTGCAGTGTTTGAATTATATAGATAAGCCAAATTGCTTGCCTGTCACTTGCCTATATGCGGTTCATGGAACTTAATCCAGAGGACATCAAGTTTTTCTATTTTGGTAGAGAATTTGAGAATTCCATCTCCACCATTGACCAAGCCATCATGTGAATCATAGTTGTAGGCATATTTTTTGACCAACATTTCTAATTTGAGGACAACCTGCAAAGGTAAAATGGTTGTATGTTCATGACATGGCACGTTTCCATGGTTGTGTTCTTCCAGGTCAATTGAATTGATGATGCTATCATCGCCAAGAATGAGTGATAGAATGTACCTATTATGCATTGCAACATCCTTATTTGTGTAGAATGGGTAAGGGAAGGTTGGCTCTATTGGTGCAGGTTGCAAGCAACTCGAATTGATATATTTTAAGTCATCATATGTTTGGTTGTTTGTCCTCATTCTATTCAGAATTGCAATAAATGTTTCATCTGTTTGGTGCATTTTAGTATGAAATTCAAATCATTTAAAATTGTCTCTCCATAAGTCATGCGTCACTATTTGCATGTTAATCATAGGTTGTTCAAATATCAAAGAATTTTGGATCAGCTGTGCTTGGTAAAGAACCTCACATAATATCATGTCAATGTTTCCAAAGAATTGTGTGTGTACATGTTTTATGCTTCTTAGTTAGTTGTCAATGGAATACAAGAAGTGACTTCCAATCAAAGATGTCTCATCTATAAATACAAGTTGGAGTTCTGCATAAATATTAGACAAGGTATCTAACATTTCCTTGCTAAGTGGAAGAAACTATGACTTGTTAAAAGGCATTGAAAATGCATAGTGGACTATTGTTCCACCTGCATTATATGCATATTTTCCTGCATATGAAACTATTAATCCCTTTGGTTTCATAGGATCAAATAAATTGTTTGAATCATAGATTCGTATAAGAATTTTGAACGGTGATTTCATTGTGAATGTCTTGCATGTTCCTACTCCTCCTGTAAGATACAAGTGCACAAGAGTCTCCATGCTCAAGCATTTTTTAAGTTCAATGTCCTTTAGAATTGTTTGTTGTTCTCGATCAACATACGTCTTATTCTGTGGTATTCATTATTTTCAATAAGGAAATGATTTTTTGTGACTTGAAAGCCAAGATTTATACGTTTTTCAATGCAACCTACTCGAGGAAGAGGCAAATATGCTTGCAAGTAATAGGACTCGCAGGGAGTTCTGGTTGTTTTTCGGTTTGTGAATGTCTCATCAATATTGCCATGGTTTTCTAGTTCATTAACTACAATTTCTAGATCACCCCATGTTGGATTAACATTGTAAGTAAATGTAGCTTCATTGTTTTTCACTATAGTTTTATAGGCAACATACACAGCTTCCCATATAGAGAAGTTATGTTTTAATGTCTCTTTGTTTTCATCGAACAAAACATATAACAATAGTTTTTATCTACAATAGTTTTTATAGTCAAAATATTTATTGTATATGACAAACCGTATCACAGAGGGTTTTTTTCTTTTAGATATGGGGGCACCATTTTTTTGTAATGTGATACAAATTCTACTAAGTAGTTATGCTTAATAGGAGATGGATGCTGGAGGTAGTAATAA
>SNQJ01S0008937.1:5240-26914 GCA_010110895.2 Picea sitchensis | reverse complement strand
TTCATTTTGAATCATCTTGTACTTGAACATTTAAGTGGGGTAAAAGGAGGTTTCCCCCTCGAATAGGCTTATTATCTGAAATTATCTCTTTTTCAAGGCGTTGAGTACTTTTCCTAAGGTTTTTCTATGCTATATTGATGTTTGGTTCTTAATAGGGAGTTTCATTCTCATTAAAAAGCATGCCACATGTATGAAGATTTGATGCGGTTTGGGTGGCGTGGACATTAGACCCTGAACCAGTGATATGTCCAAGCAAAGTTTGATAATGGATATGTGTCGTATCTATTTTCAACGAGAGGATGTCAATTGTTCGATCGTGATTTAAATATATAGACCAAGAATGGATAGTGCCATCTGGCAGGGCCGACCAGACCTAGATATTTACTCTAAATATGATATATAGCCATTGCAAAGAGAATTTTCCACCCTCCACATTTCCTTTTTCATATGGCAGTGCCATGTTTACAAGTTATTCTTTCCAACTTCCACTTGCCGACATATTTTCTAGGAGATATGGTGAAAGGTGTTGATGCAAGAAGCTAAAAGCGTGTTGGTTTCTGCCTATAATTTCATTGCAAAAGGACTCTATAGTGTACATCCACAGTGTCTGCACATCGAACTATGCTTCTACCAAAAAAAAAATTGCATTGGATAGACTATCTCCACAACTAGATACAATTGTTGTTGCTTTCTGCAAACCATGGAAGTCTATGCGATGCATAATCCGTTTCCACTATGATTCAAGGTCTTTGCAAACAAGGGAAAAGTAAATATGAGGTCCTCCAAGATTGCATATGGAAAATTTTCTATACAGTAGTGGTTCATAATGACCACTGACATGATTAGCATCATGGAACAAGATGCAATATGGATTGCTAGATGTAGTTTTGTTCAATAGTATATATCTTGTTTATATTTTTGATGACCATATTCCAACTAATATATTGAGCCACTTAGACAACCACTATATACAAAATGTATCTCCCCAAAGTCCCCTCTCATGTGCAGGAAGAATTGCATATGGAAGCAACCGCATCTTTGAAAAATACCTAGTGACATCATGTATTCCATGGAACTGTCGAAGAATATCAGATGCCAATTCGTATTCATACAATTTCAATGACTCAACATTGCCAATTTTTAAACCTAATAAATAATCTATCAATCCATTATGCAGGTTGGTTGAGGAATAACAGAAATGAAGTAGAACATGAAATGCATTGAAAAGGCAATCTCCTACAGTATATGAGAATGCATCCAATATAAAAATCCCATTGCTATGAAACACCTCGTCGATGTTTTCATGTATAATGGAGTCTGTATCTATTTCATAGGATTCAACATCTATTACTTCTGTCATCTCTTAAACTGTGATTTCCAAGTTGTTTCTTAGCTATTTCACGTTTTTGTGAAAAAAAAGAAAAGGGGAAAAAAAAAACTACAAGTACAAAACTATGTATCAATCCCAGTATGTATCCTTCAACTTTCTTCTAGTCAAATTCAATCCCCTCTAGTTGCCACATTAGATGACAAGAAAACAAACCTACACTGAACAATGAACCAAATAGGAGAAACAACGCAAATAAATAACATTATAAATTTGTTGAGCACAAAGGCCAATTTGAACCTATTCATGGTGTGCATCCTACAATATTCTTAGAGGCAGAAGATGTTCTACAAAATAGAAAGGACAGGATGAAGGCAACAGGTATATGGAGTTTTTTGACCCACAGAATAAAAGCATTTCCTGTCACTACACCCTAACAGATGGTTCCCCCTTGTGACAGCTATGAACTCATTTTCTAAACCCCTTTTCATTGAAATTTTGGAAATTCCTATGGAACAATATCCAAGACATGGAAGTTGGCATATGAAAACACATGGTTTCCAGGAACATAAAATAAGACCACATAGAAAGATGTTTTGCAACAGAATTGTGAGGCAGGGACTCCTACCATTGAAAAATCTTTCTTGCAAGGTGAAAAACACCAAGTATAAAAAAAGGAATAGAAATGAAATGATGGAATGAAAAATTACATGTCAATGAGGGATGAGAAGAGCTCATCCCCAAAACATGCAAAATGCAACAACAGGTCCAACAACTTGCAAAATTGAAGAACAAAAAACCAGTGAACAACCATGAAGAGGTCCAACTGCAATTGCAGGACCTCAACTCTGCAAAGTTGAATCAAACAACAACAACAAGAATGGAACAAACTAGCGAACAAGCATCAACCACTGAACCAGTGATGCCAATGGAGAACAATATTGCACAACTTCACTACAAATAACACCATAAAAAAAATGGAACAAAACTGTATTGTAACACATCTATACAATAAACATTTAAGGCTGTGATACTTGTTAGGAAATCACTTAAGACTATCAGAACCATCGAAGGGAATCACCCTGTTCAAAAATTTAAGAAAGAATGCAGTGTGGCAGGCCTTTTTATGTACGCAACAATGATAAAGACTCTCAAAGTATGCAACAATAAAGAAAAAATCACATATAGTAATAGTAATAAAATAATAATAATAATAATAATAATAATAATAACAATATTTCAAACAGTGGGAACTATTCTAATTTTTTTTTTGACTCAGACGACAAAGTAATATGAAAATTGACTATCCATGTGAAATAAGACCTCAAATCTATTAGTACAAACTTTGGATATGGAAACATATAATTCATTGGGAATAACGAAGCTGGCAATAAGACCTCAAATATTTCATCCAATAAGATCATGACATATATGGGTTTTTTAATATATAAAAAATAATTCTTTTACTTCTATAGTTCGAATATTAGAAAGTATGCAAAAATTTGTAGTCAAAACAAAAGCTAATATGAAGTCAATGAATTATCGATCCCTATAGTCCTTATACACCTTCGGCAAGGACTAATAATAATAACAATTGCAACACCTTTTAAGGTGAGAGTAAATGTTTTGTGAGGATTATTTCATGGGCAATTGATAAAGGTTTTTCTCTTGCAAAGATAAGGTGGAAAATTTAAATATTCTTTGTGGACTATTTTTGGCTTAAGTTTGTTATTTATGTAATGTTACATGTCATATGTTATTAGGGTATAGTAACATAATAGTTTATTTATTAAAAAGTGAGTATGCTTTCTTTCTCTACCCTCCTCTCTCATCTTTAGTGCAACCAAACATAATAAGAATTAATCATAACACCTCCCATGTAATCACTACCATGCCCACTTAAAAACGTTTGGATACACCAAAAAAATAACATCCTGGAATTAATATCTAAATATATGGCATTTATATGAGGTTAAGAATGTTCAATGTTATGTGGATACACAATGGGGATTTCTAATACCCTCAGCAAAAAAACTAGGGCTTTACCCTAGCTCTTTTAATTCCATGCCATGTAATTTTATGACAAGTTCCAAATAACAACCCTCTCAACCCCTTATAACCTCTTGGTTCTCCCTCCCTTGTGTTCATCTACATGAAGCCCTTTAATGGTCACCATTGTGAAGCCTTCTACCCATGAAAATGCCTTCTCATTGACAATATTTATAATGAATTTCAAGGGAAATCCGCCCATTTCTCCCTCTCCTAAATTTAGATAGTATATTTCTTTAGGCATGTCTATAAATCCCCTAGCTTCTTGACAAATAACACAGCAAGGAAAAAAAAAATTGTGACCTTTCATGAATATTTTTATGGATGTTTTTTTTTTAATTTTACCTAATACTGTAACACTAAGAACCTCTAAACCATGTTTTCTGTAATGAACCTCCTCGTTACATCGACAACCTGTTAAGACAAGTGCAAATTTTTTTTTTTTAGTGTTTTAAAAGTGTGTGCACGCATGTACAAGGGACAAACACATTTTACTCTGCGTCGCCACCTAAGGAAGACAAGACGCTACCACGATGAACACCACAAGATGACATGAGATGCACATTAAGTAACTGCATGCATTCAACGAAGATCAATGATGAAAAGTAAGACTGGCTATCCATCCATCCTACCTTGCAATGGTTAGGACCTCCAAGACACATAAGCAATGCTCAAGCCCAGGTTCCGGTCGATTTTAACCATTTAAGGTATCAGGGCTAGCGACTGTTCTTAGGAACATGGAGGTGTCTACATCCCACCTGACACAAGGAAACCAAGCAATAAAATATATATATCCAAGTGCAACAATAGTTAAGGATCAACCACGTCTCCTATGGAGGGCGCAAGACAAAAGGACCTAGACAACGAACAACTAATATTAAGACAAGGTATCATCTATGACTTCACTGTGATTAATTACAAACCATTTACTCCAGTTAAAATTTCATGAATCAACGAGTACATTAAACATAAGGTAATCCAATTAATCTCAATTCCCCATTATTAAGTCATGAAATCTTATTATACTTGGTTCAAGACATTACAATCGCATGTCATTACTAACAGTAAAGATGATAATAGAAACACCATGAAATAATACCCATAGTACCTTTTATATCACAATGACTAGCCATAATAACAATCACATTGCATTTAGGTGTTAACCTTGATACATAAACCGCGATATCATTACCATAAGTAATGAACATATTAACATTACATTACCATGAATATTAGTATTAACATAAAACACTTCGCTATATTACCTTAGCATTACATTACATTACTTTTCATCACATTCCAACATATTACATTTCATGTCAAATAACTCTGCAACAAAATATCAATTATCTTACTTCTTGTATGCTGCCAGAAAATAAATCATAATAACATTTCATTTTATATTACCATTATATGACAATAAAGTAACCATGGCATTACACTTGACATTAGCATTCCACAAAAATAATTGCATTGAAAGCTAGCATTCTATAATTATCAACATTAACATTAACCTTTCATTTCCTTAGCATTTCAGAAGCCATGAAAGCAATGGGGATTTAGTGCTCTATAACTAATAGCATTAATATTACCATAAGCATATACTAAGAATTACCTTACATTGAACATTACCCTAATACCATACTAACCTTAACATCAGTTCCATAACTAAATTGTTAAGCATAATACATAGGAACTAAACTAAATCCAATATTTAAATAAAGCATAACTAAACCGTTAAGCATAGTGTAGAGGAACTAAACTAAATCCAAAATCTAAATAAAGCAAAGTGCAAGTATAGCGTCCAGTTTCAGTGATTAAACCTTGAGAGGCTAGGGAATAAGTGTGACCACCGTAACTCTCCTCCTTAACATAAATTGGGATGGGTGTGCACAGTATCAAATATGGTTACCAATGCATAAACCAAGATCCCCAACTATTAACCCGAAAACTACGCCCAGGAAAAGTGCCAAAATCTACTGCCGTTAAATGCCATTAAGCTCGATAAAAGTTCTTACCGGGCACGTGGTGTGATGGATTCTTCTGACAATCATATCTACCTTTTTCACCAAAAAACTATCTAAAACGAAGGAAATGGCGAAGGACCAGGCCTTGGGATTAATGTCGGCGAAATAGTAAGGTACTGACACGGTATCAACAGTGAGGCCGATTTAAGGGCATCATTACAATTTTGGATAGTAATATAGAAAAACAAATTCAAGCTGTCAAATAAGGTGCGATTCGGAATTGGTCTCTCACACTATCATGTGAGGTAAAAGAGGTTGGTGAAAAATCATCGAAGGTTGCCAACACGAAAATTCAGATTTAACTTACAACAAGATGAAGGGAAGGAGGAATCACGTCTAGAGCATGCTGTGCTTCCAATGCGGCCATTAATGAGAATTCTGGGATAAGGGTAGAAACACCCAAAAATTTTGAGTTCTGTCTGCCACTCAGAAAAAGGGAAATGCTGGACACAGGGTGGCAATGATAAAAATCAAGACATCCACACAAGGATGATTCAAGAGTTGTTGACATTACCATTGAAGGAAACGCTTAGAAAAAGGAGGAAATTGAAATTATTTCTTTTCAGAGCATTAAACATCGGGTAAGATGACCACATCAGAATGTTAAATGCTTGTTCTACGGGATTAAACACAAGTTTGAAAGAACCAAAAAAAATGCCTGAAACAATACTTGAATCCACAGACATTCTCATCGAAAATGAAGCCACGAATGCGTGCGAGTTCGCGAGAGGTCGTGGGGTAAATCCCTATGATATTCGATGAGGAATTGTGGTAGCTAAATGGTGTGGAGAGCCTCCATCAAGGTGGGTGAAGCTGGTGGAAAAATGATGTCCCACCAAACCATTATATAAGCAAATATTAGCAGTGGAGATGAACTGCGGTGGCATATATTTGAGTGCAAGGGCACGAAGGCACAGAGGTCAAGAAAACTCAGAAAATTCCAGAGACCGACTTAAGAGTTAAAACCCTTGAGCCAATGTGTTGTCGGAAATTAGAATAGTGACCATACACAAATGTAAACAGATCGAGAATAGGATTTCTTGGTCAATTTCTGGGAACAAGGTTTGAACAGAACATAAGACTAACTGTGCATAACAAAAATAAAGGTTGCCTCTATGTCACCCTCAGACTAATATTATTGGTTTAATTTCTTGATACAAGTCCACGACGGTTTTCAATGCCAGATAGAAATTCTCCTTACATATCTACCCAACATTTACATAAAGTTTCTTGACCTGGATGTAATTGATACAAATTTAAATGAATTCAAGATAACTAAATACCTTTCTGGAACAACTTACCATCATGCAAGTAGGATATACACATTTAATTTCATAGAGTCAAATGGAAGCATTTCACTACCCTAACCCTGATGAAGCCATAAGGACCCAAAGGGTGAAGACTGAATACAATTGCAAGGGTTGCAAATATTAGAGCTGCAGTCTGCAGGAACCCAAGTAACAAACTGTGCAAGGGAATGGGAACTAGAAGTATCAAAGAATTCGTTGGGGTTTGAAACCCCAAATGGATTATCCGCCAAACATAAGAGGGTAGGAGAGATAATACTTTGTCACATGAAGGGTTTAAATAAAAATACCCGCCACAACATTTACAATTCTAATCGCCAAGTAAATAAATAGAAACAGTCCATTCATTCCATTTACAAATGATATCTCGATACCAGTGTAAGTCATAATGCATTCTATTCTACAAGAAATAAAAATCATACTGTTGCCTTATCGCCTACCTTAGATGACGTCCCGTGCTTCGTGCTGCTCCTTCTTGCTGACTGTAGAGACCTCACTGGTACCTCCCAGCCAATCACTAGGGGTACTCTGCTTCCCCCTTAGCCCCCCGAGCCACAAAGGGGCCACATGCTATCTAGATGGTACGTCTAGCTCCCATCTCGCCTCGCAAGGCCGAGATACCACTCCTATCCAAGCTGGGAAAACCCAACTCCCCACAAGTAATCAGTCAAGTCACAAATCCAGCAGCATAACGTTACACTAACATCCAATCCCCTTCTTCCTCATCTTCCCTTTCTTTTATAGAGCTTTTAGAACCTCCAACTTTCCCTAAATCACATTTAAATTAAGTTTTAATAAAAATATTCTAAATATTCTCCTTCGCACAAGTGTCATCCATCCCCCTCTTTTCTCCAATAATTATTTTATTTAAATTTATTAATTGCCTCAATTCCCTCACCCACCTAGAGTTGCTCCTAAATTTACTCCTAGGTGTTCCTAGATTTCCTTTCAGGTTTAAATAATTTCCCTAAAATGAAGTTTCTAAGTTAGTTCATTTTAGAAGGTTCTTAATTGCAGATTCCTTACTATGTTGACCTTGCTTTTTACTATAAGTTCCCCTCTTTCCCTTATTATGTTTCCCCCTATTCCTTACTTTCCTAATTTTTATTATTCCCTTCTTTCCCCTTTTTATTAGAGCCACAATGGAAGTTTCACCATTCAATCTTTTCCTTTTTATTATGAATTTAATATCTTTTTATACTTTCACAAGTTAAGAATTAATTTCTTCTTTGCAATTTTTAAATCCACTAGTTTTAATTAAATTCTTACTCTCTTCATTTTACTCCAAATTTTTTTATGAAGACTAAGACTATTACTTAAGTGNTTCCCTAAATCACATTTAAATTAAGTTTTAATAAAAATATTCTAAATATTCTCCTTCGCACAAGTGTCATCCATCCCCCTCTTTTCTCCAATAATTATTTTATTTAAATTTATTAATTGCCTCAATTCCCTCACCCACCTAGAGTTGCTCCTAAATTTACTCCTAGGTGTTCCTAGATTTCCTTTCAGGTTTAAATAATTTCCCTAAAATGAAGTTTCTAAGTTAGTTCATTTTAGAAGGTTCTTAATTGCAGATTCCTTACTATGTTGACCTTGCTTTTTACTATAAGTTCCCCTCTTTCCCTTATTATGTTTCCCCCTATTCCTTACTTTCCTAATTTTTATTATTCCCTTCTTTCCCCTTTTTATTAGAGCCACAATGGAAGTTTCACCATTCAATCTTTTCCTTTTTATTATGAATTTAATATCTTTTTATACTTTCACAAGTTAAGAATTAATTTCTTCTTTGCAATTTTTAAATCCACTAGTTTTAATTAAATTCTTACTCTCTTCATTTTACTCCAAATTTTTTTATGAAGACTAAGACTATTACTTAAGTGGGTTTTAGTTTAAATTTATATTTTTATTTTTATAGGGTCTCTTTCTTAAGGTTAGACAAAATTTTACACTAGAGAAGTTTTAGACTTAGGACTTATATTCTGAACTGGGTGACATTTAATTAGGGAGGTTGTTTAAGAATTTCTTAAGGCATTAATGTGTTAGGTCCATCTAGGTTTTTTCCTTCATCATCATTAATGCGACGTGCCCTTTAGGATGCACCACATCCTCCAAGGGTGTCACTCGCCTTGTTTGTTTCTTTTGCACGACCTGCCCTTCAGGATGCACCACGTGCTCCAAGCGTGCCACTTGACTCTTGTGTTTCTTTTGCACGATGTGCCCTTTAGGATGCACCATGTGCTCCAAGGGTACCACTCGCCAACTTGACTGATTGGTAGACATCAATAACCCCTGGAATCAACACTCCGCCAGGTGAACTTGTGGGAGACTAAGGGTTTCTAAGGAATAAGGCCCCCTCCCTATTGTGCGCCCCTTAGAATAATCATGAGAGACTGTCCCAGTCTGCCCTCACAGCATCGTGGATCCTCTTGAACTAGGTAATCATTAACCTACAGTTCGAGCCATGGCGGGAGTGCTAGTAGGCTGTGGCAGGGCTGCTGTCCACACCTCTCGCTCAACCTCTCTGGAAATTGTGTGTGGCCCCTTTACTCCATATGTGAGTTTGGATGGTAAGATATTGTTAGCCTACATCATCAATAATCGTATCAGAACGTGTCCACATCATATCATCAAATCAAATATACTAAAATCACAGAAAATCATTAACACCAAAGCACACTCCCTGAATTGATCCAGAGTCCAAGGGGTCCCGTCAATGCCTCTGCATCCTCAAGGTCAAAAAACCTGCACACTCAGTAAAACCGAGTCAATATCACCTTTCCATGTCAAAGCAGTAAAACATCATGTCATCTATCATATCGCATCATAATCAAGGATAAATGTTTTCTTATCATAAAAGTCCAGATCACTTGCGAGCAAGTGTCCTCAAAGAATAAGTTTTCTCAATGCACCATAGCGGGATGTTACATACACCCCCTCTTGGTCTAAACTTTGTCCTGAAGTTTCATAGTATAAATGTTGAAATAAGTGTATCACAGTATCATAATTCTATATATCAAACAAAAATGGAAACTGTTGGCGCATATCATAGGCATCCTCCCAGGTCGCCGAGTGAGGACTATAACTGTCCCACTGGACCTTGACCTGATTTACCGTTCGACGTCATAACTATCGAATGCGATGATATAATATGTAGACTAGCTCAACCATGAGGGCTCCCTCATCCGATACCTGCAATGAACTCATGTCAATCACATGTGTAGGATCACTAATATAATGTCTCAAAATAAAAACATGAAAAACATCATGCATACACCTCAAAGGATTAGGAAAGGCTAGTCGATAGGCCATGAGCCCCTTTCTCTCCAAATTCTTGAAAGGTGCCATGAACCTAGGAGAGATTTTAGCTCCCTTTCCAAACTTGATCAAGATCTTGCGTGGTTTAACCCACAAGAAGACTTGATCGCCGACCTCATAACTACGGTCGACTCGGTGTGCATCGTAATAACTCTTTTGTCAATCCTACGCTTCTTTAATCCTTTGTCTTATTGTTTTCATTTGTTCTTCCATTTCTTGGATCGCTTTTGGTCCCACCAGGACCCTATCCTCAAGTCGATCCCAACTCAAGGGTGTATGACATGGTCATCCGTAAAGAAACTTGAAAGGGGCCATCTTAATGGTGCTCTGGTAACTGTTTTTGTAAGCGAACTCTACTAGTGGAAAGAATTCTTCCCAATGCTTTTGTTGGTCCACCAGGTACATGTGCAACATGTCTTCCAAGGTTTGGTTCGTTCGTTCTGTCTTCCCGTCAGTCTCTAGGTGATACGCAGTACTAAAGTTAAGTTGGATTCCAAAGGCCTCTTGGAAACTCATCCAACATTGTCCAGTAAACATCAATCCTTGATCGAATATAATCCTCTTAGGCATGCCATCTAGCCTCACAATATCACTGATGAAAACTCTCGCTATGTCAGGTGACTGATACATCGTATGCACAGGAATAAAGTGAGAATATTCGTCAGAGTGTCTACTACTACAAAAATCAAGTCGTGTCTCCTAGTCGTTAGTGGCAAACCAACAATAAAATCCATCGAAATAACTTCCCATTTCAATTCCGGAATGGAATGTGGTTGTAGTAATCCCACTAGGTGTCTATGTTCAACCTTTACTTGCTGACACTCTAGACACCTGACCACATATTTAACTATGTTGGCCTTCATTCCCCTGCAGAAGAATAAGGACTTAAGATCTTCCCTCGTCTTCATAACTCCCGGGTGAGCCATGTAAACTTCTCTATGAGCCTCGCTCAAGATCAACATCCTCAACTCGTCATTTGGCGATATGTAAATCCAACTTTTAAACCTCAATAACCCATCGCTATCAAATGAATATCCCTCATATCGTGGTACCATCATTGTGTTTTGTCTAATAAAACCCTTGACCTCCTTCTACCAATCATCATTACATTGTAAAGTGAGAATCTTCTCACGTAGATTCGTCTGAAGAGGCAACACTGAAAAGATGCGTGGTCTCCGACTCAAAGCATCCATCACTCAGTTCACCATTCCCTTTATGTAAGTAATCTAAAAGTCGTACTCGCTAAGCAATTCCGACCAACGTCGTTGTCACGCGTTCAGGTCACTTTGCATAAAAATATGCTGTAGTCCACAATGATCCATATTTAGTTCAAATTTTCATCCTACAAGGTAGTGTCTCCAAACCTTCAAGGAATATACGATGGGTAATAACTCCAAGTCGTGCGTCGCGTAGTTCTCCTCATGCCTTCTAAATTTCCTCGAAATCTAAGCAATCACTCGTCCGTCTTGCATCAAAACTCCACCTAAACCTTCCTTGTATGCGTCAGTGCATACCAAGAAGTCTCCATCCATGTCAGGGACCTTTAGTATCAGTGTTGTCATCAACAACTCTTTAAGCCTCCAAAATGATTCCATGCATTTCTCGGTCCAAACAAACTTCTTGTTTTTCTTCTGCAATTCCATGATCGGATTTGCTATCCACAAAAATCCCTCGACAAACTATTGATAGTATCCTGCTAAACCCATAAAGCTATGCACTTCTATGACATTCATTGGCACAGGCCATTCCATAATAGCCTCAACCTTGGCTGGATCCACGACAATGCCTTTGCCAGAAATGACATGCCCTAAGTAGTGAATCTTCGATTGATAAAAAGAGCATTTGGACAGTTTCCCATACAATTTGTGCTCTCGCAGACACTGTAGTACCAAGTGCAAGTTCTCATCATGCTCCTCTGTCGTTCAAGAGAAAATAAGAATATTTTCAATGAATACTTGGACAAACTTGTCCAAGTATTCGTAGAACACCCCATTCATCAAACTCATAAATACTCCTGGGGCATTTGTTAGTCCAAACGGAAAAATAGTAAACTTGTAGTGTCCAAACCTCGTATTAAAGGCGGTGTTAGGGGCATCATCCTCCTTGATCCGCAACTGGTGATACCCTAATCATAAATCGATCTTGGAGAACACCGTTGCACCCTTCATTTGATCGAACAGATCATCAATTCTCGGCAAGGGATACTGATTCTTGATCGTGGCCTTGTTCAGTTGACGGTAGTCAATGCAGAGTCTCCAAGATCCATCTTTCTTCCCAATGAAAATAACAGGTGCACCCCACAGTGACACACTAGGACGTATCAGTCCTAGGTCCAACAACTCCTTTAATTACATTTTCAACACTTGTAGTTCCGGGGTCGACATCTGATAAGGCGTCCTTGCTATCGGTTCCATCCCCAGTTTTAGGTCTATGGTAAACTCCAATTCCCTCTTCAGCGGCATCCCAGGTAACTCCTCTGGAAATACATCCGCAAACTCCTTCACCACCGGGAGGTGTTCTAGACCTCCCGCTACTCCTTTTTCATTTAGCTCAAGGATCGCATAAAGATTGCACCCCTTGCGCATACTCTTCCGTAACTGTAAAAAAGAGATGAACCTCAGGGAAACTCCCTAGTTTCGCCCTGCAATCCCACGTCTCTATCCTTCATCATCAACCAAGCTCAACTGTTTCATCTTACAATTGAGTATCGCCTCATACGATTCCAACCAATCCATACCAATCACGATGTCATAAGAGCCTAAGATTGTGACGTACAAGTTGACCCTCGTGACAAACTCTCCCAGGTTAAGGGCACAGCCTGCAACTTTTCCTCCAACCTTTTGTTTGGCTCTCAAAGCCATCTCTATGAATCTAAACTCGTCCTGTTCGACTTCCTTTACTTTAATCCTTTTTAGCGCTGCATTAGATGTGAAACTCTCAATAGCACCAGGGTCTATCTAAATACTAAGGGTCTGGTCAGTGACAGTATCTGTTGTGTCAAGCACAGTCAACTGGTGCTCTATCTGGCGGTTATTCACCGTTGTATGAATCCGATGGGCCTTGCCCATATCTCCCATTGTAGTGGGTCTGATTGATCTATATGCTCTGGTCCTCTCCATAGGAGAGTCGCGCTAGTAGTGTGGCTCCCCACACGCCCAACACCCCTTCTTCGGCCCAGTAGTCCTCGTACCCAAAGTAGAAGATGATGGCCCACCGACCTGAAAATCTGGTCTGTTCTGCTGAACAGGCCTAAACTAATGTTGTTGTGGGCGACGTTGTTGCTGATGTTGTGGTCCTCGATAAGGTGTCCGCTGCTAAGGCGACAGTCACTGGGGTGTAGTGAAAGTGGATCCCCTCTGGAAGCCACGATATCCAGACGTATGTCTCGCTGGTGTTTAATGCTGCAGTGTTCCAGATGAACCTTTCCCTACTGGTCTTGCTGGAGTCCTAGTCTGACCCCCACTAATAAGCTCCTCCTCTGATATGAGGGACTTCTAAATGTCATCGTGCAAGATTTGAGGCATCAAAATCCTAACCTTTTCATGCAGGCTTCCATTAAGCCCGAACCCGAACCTGTTGACCTTAAGCTTTTCTATGTTAAGGTGTGGAGCATACTGGAGCAACTCCATAAAACATACGTCGTAGTCGGGAACCGTACGACCTCCCTGTCGTAATGCATTGAACTCATTGAACCGATGCTCAATGAATTCCTCTGAAAGATACCTCTATCAGAATTGTTCCTCCAAGAGTTCCCATGACATGTTTTCAATGGCCATGTTCAGTTGCGGTAGGAGCATATTCAACCATAGAAGAGCGCTCCCCTTCAGTTGAAGTACCTCCATGCAGACTTCCATGTTGGAGGTATAATCACGAAGTGCAAAGCACATCGCCATGTTCTCCAACCATGCCTCGGTGGCTGTGTCATACGGGGCACCAAAGAATTTGGGAAATTTGACTTTCTCGAGTTCACGATGAATGCTACCAGTAATGGCTGGTGTGTACAGTGGAACCTTAGTGGGTGTCAGCACCCTAGCCTCATCTCTATCCAAACTACTGATCAGTGCCTCAAACATGCACTAAAAATATCTCATCATCCCAACAACATCGCCAACTGCTATCTTCTCCCTTCTGAGAATCTACTCGTCTCCCTGGGGGTTAGACCCCTCAGGTGCGAATGCTACTGGAGGCATCGTGCCTCCTCCCGTGGCACCCCATCGTCTGAGTCCACCATGTACTCTAACCATGATTACCTACATGCACACAATCAACTCGATTAGCAATGGTATAATCAATCATGTCAACGAAAGCCGTAGCGATCCCAAGTCACGGGTTCAACCTGCTCTGATACCATATGTAACGAACCTCCTCGTTACGTCGACAACCTCTTAAGACAAGTGCAATTTTTTTCTTCTTTTTTTTTTTAGTGTTTTAAAAGTGTGTGCACTCGTGTACAAGGGACAAACACATTTGACTCTCCTTCGCCACCCAAGGACGACAAGATGCTACTACAACGAACACCACAAGACAACATGAGACGCATGTCAACTAACTGCATGCATTCAATGATGATCAACAACGACAAGTAAGACTGGCTACTCATCCATCCTATCGTGCAATGGTTAGAACCTCCAAGACACATAAGCAACGCTCAAGCCCAGGTTCCCGTCGATTTTAACCATTTAAGGTCTTAGGGCTGGTGACTGTTCTGAGTAACATGGAGGTGTCTACATACCGCCCGACACAAGCAAATCAAGCAATAAAATATATATATCCAAGTGAAACAATAGTTAAGGATCAACCACGTATCCTACGGAAGGTGCAAGAAAAAAGGACCTAGACAACAACCAACTAATATTAAGACAAGGAATCATCTATGACTCCACTGTGATTAATTACAGACCATTTACTCCAGTTAAAATTTCATGAATCAATGAGTACATTAAACATAAGGTAATCCAATTAATCTCAATTCCCCATTATTAAGTCATGAAATCTTATTATACTTGGTTGAAGACATTACAATCGCATGTTATTACTAACGGTAAAGATGATAATAGCAACACCATGAAATAATACCCATAGTACCTTTTATATCACAATGGATGGCCATAATAACAATCGCATTGCATTTAGGTGTTAACCTTAATACATAAACTACGATATCATTACCATAAGTAATGAACATATTAACATTACATTACCATGAATATTAGTATTAACATAAAACACTTCACTATATTACCTTAGCATTACATTACATTACTTTTCATCACATTCCAACATATTACATTTCATGTCAAATAACTCTGCAACAAAATATCACTTATCTTACTTCTTGTATGCTGCCAGAAAATGAATCATAATAACATTTCATCTTATATTACCATTATATGACAATAAAGTAACCATGGCATTACACTTGACATCAGCATTCCACAAAAATAATCGCATTGAAAGATGACATTCTATAATTATCAGCATTAACATTAACCTTTCATTTCCTTAGCATTTCAGAAGCCATGAAAGCAATGGGGATTTAGTGCTCTATAACTAATAGCATTAATATTACCATAAGCATACATTAAGCATTACTTTACATTGAACATTACCCTAATACCATACTAACCTTAACATCAGTTCCATAACTAAACCATTAAGCATAATGCAGAGGAACTAAACTAAATCCAATATTTAAATAAAGCATAACTAAACCGTTAAGCATAGTGCAGAGGAACTAAACTAAATCCAAAATCTAAATAAAGCAAGGTGCAAGTACGACGTCCAGTTTCAACGATTAAACCTTTAGAGGCTAGGGAATAAGTGTGACCACCGTAACTCTCCTCCTTAACATAAATTGGGACGGGTGTGCACAGTGTCAAAGCTGGTTACCAACGGATAAACCAAGATCCCCAACTGTTAACCCGAAAACTGCACCCAAGAAAGGTGCCAAAATCTGCTGCCGTTAAATTCTATTAAGCCTGATAAAATTTCTTACCGGGCATGCGGTGCGATGGATTCTTATGATAATCATAGCTGCCTTTTTCACCAAAAAACTATCTAAAAAGAAATAAAGGGCAAAGGACCAGGCCTTGGGATTAACACCAGGCGAAATAGTAAGGTACTAACACGGTATCAATAGTGAGGCGGATTTAGAGGCATCATTACAATTTTGGATAGTAAGACAGACAAACAAATTCAAGCCGTCAAATAAGGAACAATTCGGAATTGGTCTCTCACACTATCAGTTGAGGTAAAAAAGGCTAGTGAAAAATCGTTTAAGGTTGCCAGCATGAAAATTCAGAGTTAACTTACAACGAGATGAAGGGAAGGAGGAAGCACGTCGAGAGCGTGCTACGCATCCAAGGTGGCCATTAATGAGAATTCTGGGATAAGGGTAGAAACACCCAAAAATTTCAAGTTATGTCTGCCATTCAGAAAAAGGCAAACACTGAACACAGGGTGACAGTGATAAAAACCAAGACATACACATAGGGATGATTTGAGAGTTGTTAACATTACCATTGAAGGAAACGCTTAGAAAAAGGGGGAAATTGAAATTATTTCTTTTCAGAGCGTTAAACACTGGGTAAGATGACCACATCAGAACATTAAATCCCCATTCTACGGGATTAAACACGAGTTTGAAAGCAACAACAAAAATGCCTGAAACAATACTTGAATCCATAGACATTCTCATCGAAAATGCAGCCACAAATGCATGCAAGTTCGCCAGAGGTCGTGGGGTAAATCCCTGTGATATTCGTTGAGGAATCGTGGTAGCTAAACGGTGTTGAGAGCCTCCATCAAGGTGGGTGAAGCTGGTGGAAAAATGTTGTCCCACCAAACCATTATATAAGAAGAGATTAGCAGTGGAGATGAACTACGGTGGTGAGTATTTGAGTGCAAGGGCGTGAAGGCATAGAGGTCAAGCCAACTCAGAAAATTTTAGAGACCAACTTAAGAGTTAAAACCCTTGAGCGAATGTGTTGTCAGCAACTAGAATAGCGACCAGACACAAATGTAAATGGATCGAGAATACGATTTCTCGGTCAATTTCTGGGAACCATGTTTGAGTAGAACATAAGACTAACTGTGCATAACAAAAATAAAGGTTGCCTCTACATCTCCCGTGGACTGATATTATCGGTTTAATTTTTTGATACGAGTCCACGACGGTTTTCAATGCCAGACGAAAATTCTCCTTACAGATCTGCCCAACATTTACATAAAGTTTCTTGACCTGGATGTAATTGATACAAATTTAAATGAATTCAAGATAACTAAAGACCTTTCTGGAACAAATTACCATCATGCAAGTAGGATATACACATTTAATTCCATAGAGTTAGATGGAAGCATTTCACTACCCTAACCCTGATGAAACCATATGGACCCAGAGGGTGAAGATTGAATACAATTGCAAGGGTTGCAAATATTAGAGCTCCAGTCTGCAAGAACCCAAGTAACAAACTGTGCAAGGCAATGGGAACTAGAAGTATCAAAGAATCCGCTGGGGTTCAAAACCCCAAATGGAGTATCCTCCAAACATAAGAGGGTAGGAGAGATAATACTTTGTCACATGAAAGGTTTAAATAAAAATAGCAGCTACAACATTTACAATTCTAATCACCAAGTAAATAAATAGAAATAGTCATTCATTCCATTTACAAACGATATTCTGATCCCAGTGTAAGTCATAATGCATTCTATTCTACCAGAAATAAAAATCATACTGTTGCCTTATTGCCTGTCTCGGATGACGTCCCACGCTCCGTGCCGTTCCCGCTCGCCGACCGTAGAGACCTCACTGGTACCTCCCAACCAATCGCTAGGGGCACTCTGCTTACCCCTTAGCCCCCCAAGCCACAAAGGGGCCACACGTTATCCAGATGGTACGTCTAGCTCCCAGCTCGCCTCGCAAGGCCGAGCTACCACTCCTATCCAAGCTGGGAAAACCCAACTCCCCACGAGTAATTAGTCAAGTCGCAAATCTGGCAACCTAACATTATGCTAACAGTCAATCCCCTTCTTCCTCATCTTCCCTTTATTTTATAGAGTTTTTAGAACCTCCAACTTTCCCTAAATCACATTTAAATTAAGTTTTAATAAAAATATTATAAATATTCTCCTTCACACAAGTGTCGTCCATCCCCCTCTTTTCTCCAATAAGTATTTTCTTTAAATTTATTAATTGTCTCAATTCCCTAACCGACCTAGAGTTGCTCCTAAATTTACTCCAAGGTGTTCCTAGATTCCCTTTCAGGTTTAAATACTTTCCCTAAAATGAAGCTGCTAAGTTAGTTCATTTTAGAAGGTTCTTAATTGCAAATTCCTTACTATGTTGACCTCACTTTTTACCATAAGTTCACCTCTTTCCCTTATTATGTTTCCCCCTATTCCTTAGTTTCCTAATTTTTATTATTCCCTTCTTTCCCCTTTTTATTAGAGCCACAATGACAGTTGCGCCATTCAATCTTTTCCTTTGTATTATTAATTTAATATCTTTTTATACTTTCACAAGTTAAGAATTAATTTCTTCTTTGCAATTTTTAAATCCACTAGTTTTAATTAAATTCTTACTCTCTTCATTTTACTCCAAATTTTTTTATGAAGACTAAGACTATTACTTAAGTGGATTTTAGTTTAAATTTTTATTTTTATTTTTATAGGGTCTCTTTCTTAAGGTTAGACACAATTTTACACTAGAGAAGTTTTAGACTTAGGACTTAGATTCTGAACTAGGCGATATTTAATTAGGGAGGTTGTTTAAGAATTTCTTAAGGTGTTAATGTCTTAGGGCCATCTAGGTTTGTTCCTTCATCATCATCAACACGACGCGCCCTTCAGGATGCACCAAGTGCTCCAAGGGTTCCACTCGCCTTGTTTGTTTCTTTTGCGCGACGTGCCCTTCAGGATGCACCACGTGCTCCAAGGGTCATTTGCCTCTTGTGTTTCTTTTGTGTGACGTTCCCTTATGGATGTACCACGTGCTCCAAGGGTGCCACTCGCCAACTTGACTGATTGGTAGACATCAATAACCCTTGGAGTCAACACTCCGCCAAGTGAACTTGTGGGAGACTAAGGGTTTCTAAGGAATAAGGCCCCTGCCCTATTGCACATCCCTTAGAATCATCGTTATCGACTGTCAAAGTCTTCCCTCATGGCATCATGAATCCTCTCGAACTAGGTAATCGTTAACCTACAGTTTGAGCCACGATGGGAGTGCTAGTAGGCTATGGCAGGGCTGTTTTCCACACCTCTCCCTCAACCTATTTGGAAATTGTGTGTGGCCCCTTTACTCCATATGTGAGTCTGGTCGACAAGCTATTGTTAGCCTACATCATCAATAATCGTATCAGAACATGTCCACATCATATCATCAAATCAAATATACTAAAATCAAAGTAAATCATCAACCCCAAAGCACACTCCCTGACTCAATCCGGAGTCCAAGGGGTCTCGTCGATGCCTCTGCATCCTCAAGGTCAAAAACCCTACACACTCAGTAAAACTGAGTCAATAGCACCTATCCATGTCAAAGAAGTAAAACATCATGGCATCTATCATATCGCATCATAATCAAGAATAAATGTTTTCTTATCATAAAAGTCCATATCACTTGCGAGCAAGTGTCCTTAAAGAATAAGTTTTCTCAGTGCGCCTGAGCGGGATGCTACATTTTCCTTGTAGCATATATATAGAGATGGTGGAAAATGGATAGTACTAAAGGGAAAAAGAGTTCACAAGAAATACTCAAGGGCCTAAATTAGATGGGTTTGGGTACTGAACTATGTTTGAACACATAATCAATGTTTTCTTTTTTATTTAGGGTATTTTCTACTTATTTTTGTGGAACCCTTACTTCATGTCAGGTTGGGGTATTTATAACCATCCCAAATTTCTCAAACCATATAAAGAAGGTGGGTTACCAATGCCATGGGGAGAGGTGGTCTTCTATGATTGGATTAAAATCTAGGCTCTATGGCATAACCCCAACATTCGTGTTTCCATAACATTTATTGTCCTTTTTGTAGGTCAAATATTTCTTTATATCAACTCGTTATTTATACCCAGTTTACCATAGGTATAATCATTTTACCTTAGATTTATCCATCATAAAATTGATATTTAATATAAGTGTTAGCAATGTTGTGTCTATATGTATTTAATTGTTTTTCAAGATTAGTCATTATTAAAGGACACATAAGATGAAAATTAAAGTATGACTAGTGGGAATGTCACATTATTGATCTTTAATGGGTCCATCAAGATGATTTAGTCATGAACAAATGAGCTCCAATGTGTAAGGAATCATAAGATGTACATATTAAAACATGAGTGCAAGAAATGTGGAAATTATAAATATATTTAATGTGTCTCTTAAGATTCTTAGATGAGGGGAATTTGTTGACGTTCTGAAAAACTATGTGAAGGACATGAATCTACACATGTGCCCACCTTCACATGATGATATTAGCATGATTTCAGGAAACAAAAGTGTTTTTTTGGTCCCTACTTAGTATTCCAACAGAATACCATGATGGCTTATAACATGGAATGGATATCAAGGGTTCTCGTGGGCATAAAGATCAAGCATGGAAACAAATTTTACATCAAGTTAGCACATCCATAGAGATTCAATTTTAGGATAATATCAATGCCTTTTAGAATTGCACTCTAATCAACGTAGATCATCTCATTCTACCTCCTCCTAACACAATACTCCACCAATAAACAAACTTTGGAGGAATATGGATCATGTGAACTTATTCTTCATATTTTAGAATGAAGATGACCTAGGTAGGAAAGTCCCCCCCCACAAGTCATTTTGTTATCTTGATACTACAATGCTTCACAAAACTACCAAGTTGACAAGGAAATGTCAGACTAGGGACGTCACTCCTATTTTTGAGGACTTAGGTTCTAACACATTTAGGAAATATGTTTGCAAGGGTTACTCTTTGGTTTTCAACAAAGACATTGCTTCCAATTTGACAAGATGAATGAAAATATTAAATTTTCCTTCCATGATAGAAAATGTAATGAAAATTACCAAAAGGTCAAGCTATTGAAAAGCAAGACCAAACTAGAAAGGGAAAAATTTACTTGGGATGAAGAAGAAACTTCGTACACCCATATTAGGGATCCAAATCACATAATGCAAAGGAAAACTCTCTTCAAATTATAGGATATACATTGGCACTCCAAGGACATCGTATTTTCTAGGATTGATTTCTATAAGAAATACAAAGACCATGTTTATGACATGTTGACATTCCTTGAAATGACCCTCAAACTGATCACCAAATACTTGGTGGTTTTTCACAATGATTTCTTGAAGTTGGTCAATCTCAATATGAGGAATATGATTTTTTTCAGGGAAACCATTATTGAGAATGGAATTTCTAAAGATGGAGGTTCACTTTGAGCTAGTTAGTTTGGTTTCCTTACAGTTTTATTTTGCACTATCGGTATGGATTTTATTGTTAGGATTTAATTATACTTATATTCTAATGTCTATGGTTTTCCAATTTATACTATCTACTATATACTATCCAAATGAGATTTATTTCTAAGGATCACACTATGCCAATGTTTTTATGTAATTCAATAGCTATTTTACTATTGTCTTGGAACTATGAAAGA
>SNQJ01S0008936.1:317992-352647 GCA_010110895.2 Picea sitchensis | reverse complement strand
TTACTTTCCTGTGATTTAATTCAGAGCTTCAGTTCATTCAAGCAAGTATAATTAGTATAAATTTCTTTACTACAACACTAAGTTGCTTTTGGAATTGAGCATATACAGTGCGTGGCTATCTTTGGAATAAAAGACTTCCCTGGGTTGATAATTTATGTTTCACTTGGTTGTTTAAAATTAATTAAGCAATTATAGTGACCAACAGAACACTGCAGCTAGGTCCATACCCCCATATTCCATATGTGATATCTATGGCCACACTAATTCAATTTTCCTAGTCTCCAAAAACTTAAAGAAATTTACAACATAAATGATTTAGAACATGATTCCTCCATACCTATTGTAGAAGTCCCTCCTTCTAAGTGATCAACTAAACATGTTAATTATTTCCACACAAATCACCTATGTGATTTGTGTGATACTTATGGCCATTATTCTCATCATTTTCTTGGATTACCCCAATTTCACGATGCCCTTGATGTCATTTGTCAGTTGGATTTAATTCGTCAGGAAGATCCAAACCTAGTAGTATAGGACCCCAATATTAAGCATGAAAAGTGTTTCCAAGACAATCATCAACCAATTGTCGATATTTTCCTCCCTGAAGTTAAAGTCAATGAGAATTCCATGCACATTCTCTACCTTTAACTTTCATGGGATTGAATATGTAAGAAAATCCTCCATTTTCCACTAATGTAGATCAAAGCATCCCTTGTATGCATAATGCCTCTTTGGTATCAACATTGGTGGGACCTTCATCCACTAGTATTTAGTCTACTCCTGTAGATGTCATGTATGTGAACCATCCTTCTCGTTCCCATGGCACTGAAAGCAGGTTTACCTCCCCATCTTACACCATCTCATCTGGTACTGTAGACTCTACTTCTTTGATATGCCATTCTAGTGAGGATGTTCTAGAGTCCCTGTCCACTCAACATTACCCTTGGGATGATCCACCTCATCATTCATACTTTTTGCCTCAAAAACCTAGTCCATTCGACCAATATGTTCTTGGATATAAATATTTTACGGATGAGCAGTTATATTCCATATCCATGGAAAATCCTAGGTATGGTGCAATTATAACTTATTTGCAAACCCAGAAGTTGAGTCCCTCTTACTCATATGTAAATAAAAGATTGAAAATCCACCTTTTCATTTCCAAAAATGCATCCATAGTGCATGTGTGTATGTCCATCATCCAATGCATGCTCTTCACATGATACATATACACACAACAGGAGGCATCATGTCCACCTACCCACACCTGATCATTTACTACCATCATTATCTGATGGGGGGGGGGGAGATCTTATGCTTGGGGACATGATGGCCCCTCTAGCGAATTTTCAAGTTGATAAATATCCACTCTATGCCTAGGCCCCAATGGCACAGGTTGTGCAGGTTTTCATCCAAGCTATCTGCCCCACTGGCCTTACCAGTGCAGTATTTTCACATTGCATATAGTTGAGGATAAATACCATATATTGAACCATTCTACTCTATGCAATTCAAAAATAGACAAGTGATCCCACACTTACCAACAGGTCCCCATGCTTGGCCTAGTGGGAGGGGTAACCATAGGACCTCCTCCCAGTAGTTCATCCCCTCATCCATATTTTGATTGATGCACCATTTGCACCACTAGAATCATATTTCCGGGACATTGTCAGAATTTAGTGCTTTGATACTTCACCAAGAAGCCATTTTTACACAAAGCATCAAAGCTTGCTTGTTTTATTATGAATTCCCATAAATTTGTCTAAATTACTTAAGCACCACATTGTTTTCTTATTTTTTGACTAATGAGAAGGAATTCCCCATGGATAACCACTTGTATTCATGGATATGGGTCTCCTCCAGGCCTCAACTTCCCTATCATTTAACATAGTTTAACTCCCTTATGTTTGTTGTATTTTCTTGTCACTCCCAGAAATTTCCTATAGGATCCCCCTCACTTGAGTAGATGGACCAACCCCTCCATTTTGTGCATTTTTCATCTACTCAATGATAGAGAATTCCTCACGTGGGTGCCCTAGAATAGTGACCCATGTTTCTTTTTGGTGTCCGTGTCTTTGAATCCCCCAAAGGATTAGGGGTCCAATTAGTCTCCATACTAGAGTTGAGCCACATGCATTTCTTATCATCATGTTCACATCCATACCCTCCAGAATCCCCTGTTGATGGTTGGTATTTTTTGGATTTTTACCTATCACAAGCTCTCTGCATCATCCATATAGTGACAATCCTTCATTTGTATGCCTCCATTCACCCACCACCGAAAATATCATTAATATTATCCATACCTTTGATTACCTCAATTTACAATTTTCACATTTGCAATTCCACCATTTGGTTGTTTTCTAGGACATTTATCTCCTCATCACCCCTACATATCCCCATTTTGTTTCTCCCATGGGATTCTAATTGGATATTGTGTCTCTCAACAAATTGGTTTGAACCGTCGTATCCTCTATTTGGGTATTACATATCTTACCTTCTCCTCATAGCACACCTATTATCACACAAATTGTAGGTTGGGAAAAGCCCGACCCAATCAACAAGAGTGAGATAAATACAGGAGTACCTACCCACTGTCACCTTAGATAGACACTCCCCTCACTTTAGCAATGATAAATCACCACAAGGGGGGGAATATCGGTGACCATAGGGGGATTGAAATGGAAAGTGAGAAGATGACCAATGAAACCCCTATAGGTCAATATTGGAAGTGAGAAAAGGCTTGGAAAAGATTCTTGTTGATGAAGGATGGTTGCCAAAGTGTTGTGAACCTACAAGACAATGTCAAACCTTCCTGAAACAAGACAAACGATAGATAGACAAGCCTTTAACCAAAAGGGAACAAGCAAGAAACCTTGCAATCCCAAAAATGCAACAACAAAATTGTATATATATATATATAGTTTTAATAGCTACACAATTAACCATGCAAAACACCATATAATTATTGGGTAATCAAATCCTAATCATATAGATAATATCCCAATATTGTAGCACAAGTTTTGATGGCAAAATAGGGCTGCAAAATTACGTTATCAACAATGTATCAAGGCAACCTTATGGCTATATAACACAATTTCTACAACAACAATATCTAACCACTAAAATAAACAAACAATCCACCCAAAAGATAGCCAATGACAAGTAGATTAATTATGGCAACATGCAAGAAAATTTTAATGGTAGATTAGTGAGCAACGAAAGAGTTTAAGTGAGTTTTTCTGCAGCCCTAATGGCTGTAGCGTTAATTCAATTACAACAAGAGAATCACAAAGCTAACCTATATTCCCTAGTGGCTCAAGCAAGATAAAATCATGAAGAACAACTTTCAATGTAGACAATCACAAAATCTCTATTTTTCACGTATTCAAATGCAATGATTTTATTTCTCCCATGCAAAAATATAGACAAGTGCCTTATCAATTGGGTTATTGAGTCTCTTGTTTAAGATCTAGGGTTTGCAAATTCTATAGGTATGTAATCCATTTTACTTCCTAGAGCATGCAAAACCTAGCAAGGTAAATCTAGGAGGGTGTAAGCCCTTTTACTCCTCCTAGCAACCTTTTCAATAGCTTATCCACTAACAATAATGATAGATCTTGGTGGAGGGTGTATTCCCTTATACTCCTCCAAGGGTTTGTACAAGAACAACCATGAAACAAGAAGAAATACTAACAATATGTAGAAATTCCTTACCAATTCCAAAATATAGCAAGTAAAACTCTTATCTACCAAGAATATTTCACCATACATGCAAGAGCTAAGAATCCAAGAGATAACACACCACTTCCTTCCACAAGACAAGTAACTAACATCCAAATAGCATCAAAGAGAGAGATATGCTATTTTCCCAAGAGGGGTGAAAATTTTAGCCACAAACATATGTAATTCTCAAGTGTTATCATATATCCAAATGAAATGAGAAAGCCTCTATTTATAGGAGGCATTGATAAAATTGTTTGTCCACATTACTTAGGGTAAACACAATTAGGGAGGCTGACCTTCTCTAATTTCCCCTTTACAAAATCAAAATTTAATTTTAGAAAGAAGCAATCTCTAAAAGGATGGTGTCATGCCCCCTAGGGGTGATGTTTTGGCTCAAATTGCAAGACATTGAGTTGAATGAGGAAGTCATTGGGCCTCCAAAGGTCTAGTATCCATGTGTTAGAGTCTTCCTCTAAGGAGAAACATCATGCCACCAACAAATCATCCAATCACCACCAATCCCTAGCCTTTCAAGTGTGATGTCATACCCCATAAGTGCATCGTTTAGCGTCAAAAGGCAAGTTGGTGGGGCTAGGAGGGCTAGCAAATCACCTGCAAGGTATCCTCAAGTGCCTCCAAAGGAAATGTCCCTCATCCAAGTGTCCAAGAAGTAAGGGGACATCATCCATCATGTGGGATTCATGCCCCAAGTGAAGGTCCAAGTGACCTTGTGCCTCCATGAAGTGTCTTTCCACCTGCAAAGGCCCTGTAAAGACAAGAAAATTCTCCCTCCAAGGAACAAGTCACAAGCATCATGTCAAGTAAGACATATATAATAAAAGAACCACCCAAACTTGTGCATCAAATACCCCTTCTCAAAATAAACAAATGCTCAAAGACCTTATGCAACTTGCCAAATTTAGGTATGGGAGGGTTGTCATGGTGACCTATTGGGTGAATCATTCCGCAAATCAAGGAGTGTTTCCCAAGTGGACCCTCTCTAAGTCATGTGAATACTATGAGGTAGATAGGGGTAATAATTTTGGGCATGTGGTTTCTTGACATACAAGGGCTCATATTGTCTCATTTATGGGTGCCTTTGTAGAGGGTGTGCTGCCCTTTGTCTGTAATGCATGATATTTTCAAGACCTTTTTCCATTTAATTTATTAGAGCGTTCCCAAGTTGAATATAAAGTGGGACTTCTACCTAATAATGAAAAACAATGCCCACTTTAACTCTACCTTGGTCACACTGTTCTTCCCCATGTTGAAGACGATGTGCGAGACTTCTACCTAAGCATGAAAAACATTACCCACAGATGCTCTACCTTGGTTGGGATGTTCAATTAGTTATTATTTTTTGGGTCCCTTAGTTATTTTTGAGAAACATTTCATTGTTCTCGAGATCCCTAGGTGAGCATATATAAGGTTTATGATTGGATTTTATATTTTTATAGCTACAAGCCTCTAGCCCTTCAACCCATCCTTCTCATGAAATGAGATACAAGCCCTTCTTGGGTCAATGTGGCTCGAAAACCCAAAAGATGAGGAAACGAAGGGAAAAAAGCACAAAAAGTGGCATGTATATGCGGGAGCGATACGATGAATCATGAAAGGGACCGACCCCCTAGTAGCAAATCTTTCCCCGAGGATGACCACTTACTAGGACAACAATGTCAATGACCAAAACAAATCAAGGCAAAGAGCATAATTTCCAAGCAAACGTTTTCAAAATAAAGGAAGAACCCTTTGCAACATATTCAAATGATTTATTTATTAAAATGACACTTACCACAACATTGGACTCGTTACCTCATGGAGCAAGACCCATTGTTCTCTATGAGCCAAGCTAGTGTGGTAAATGGTGCAGCCATCAATCTCATGGTGATGGGTGGTGTGATGTGATTCTATGCTTGCTAATATGTCTCTTGGTACTCCATGTATGCAACCTGAGGGCCTCAAGACATCATCTTCTTAGTTACCCCTAGAAATGGGGGGTAACACATGGCTCCTATTTGGGGACACGTGCTTGTTGTAGAGTGCATGAGAACCGCAAAACATCTTGGTAAGACTTGTGCATACACACACTTAAAAAAACAAACATGTTTTGGCATCTAGGATGGCACACTCATCCTTTATTCATATAATCAAAATCCTAAAAATCAAAATTGACAACTAATCTTAGAATTTTTTTTTTCATTTTTTCAAAATTTATAAACTAATATGTAACATGATGAAAGAAAATGATGTAAATCAATAATGCAAAAAATTAAAGTAAATAAAAATGAAAAGAGAAAATGAGATGCAACTAAACTACCATGAGCAAACAAAATGCAAATGTAAGAAAGAAAGATGACCTACCTACTTACCTAGGTCTTGGGCCCTGAAGAAGTCAAATTTATTTGATGTAGGGTCGAAGGAGAGACCCATCAACTAGTAATGACATATTCCTCCCACCCATGGCAGATAAGTAGTATCTTCCTTTCTCAGACTTCTTCTTGACGATGTAAGGACTAAGCCATAAAACATCATTCTTCTGGTCATACTTGGGCTTGCCCTTCCTCTTATCCCACATAAGTGCAAGGCTCCCATAATTTAAGGTAAGTTCTCAATGTAAGGGTATGAAGGTGTTTATGCATTGATTGTATCTTTAATGACTTCTTCACGTTCTTTATCTCTTTTATATTCTTCTTTCTTTAGTATCTTGATGGACCCCAAATCTTTTTCTTGGAATTTTGAATTTTTTTTTTGTATTCATTTGTCCGTGGACGTAGCATATCTATGCAGTCCTCCTACATAAAAGGTAGGTCCCATGTATCATACTCAATGGTATCTAGAGCCTCATCAAAGTCATCCTCGCTATTGTAGTCAGGATCATTATGATCCAACACATGTTTCCTAGACCCGTCTCGGTTACAGAGAATATTGAAAATACCATCTCCCATAGGAATATGTGCATGAGTAAGGTCCATGCTGAGATATCCACCAAGCATGGCAACCCAAATTCTTGATAAGAGCATGCCCAAGTGTCTGGAACATCAATTGATACTATGTTCATGAGGAAGCCAATGTGAGGGATATCTTCCAAGTATACCTCCACATTTTCTATGAGACCATAAACTTTCACCTTCTTAGAATCAATACCACAAACATTTCCATATGGGTGAGTTGTTTTCAAGCCAAGTTGTTTCATAACCTTCAAAAACGTTACATTTGTGGAGGCCCCATAATCTAATATACAATTGTTTAAATGGAGATCATTCACACCCAAATAGATATAAAAGGGAGGGTTTGCATTCCTTTGTCGTCCCTGGTACATGGTGTTTAGGACCATTGGAGGGTCCACTGCTTCAAATGCTACTTTTAACATCTTCAACACTTCTCTTCTCATAGAAGGAATCTTTCACATCTCCACCACAGGAACTGATATATTTATCTTTCCAATCATGGTTGGGATGTCTATGTTCAATTGGATTTCTTCATCTACTTGTGTTGGTCTTGGAAGTAATTCATGAAATGGAGGTAGGGGAGGTGGGATGAACTTCTCTACTGGTCGAGGTGGAACTTCCTTTCTTGGATAAGATGAATATTGCTTCTCTGGTGGTGCATGAACTGGAGCTTGTGGCAGAGGGACAAGAGTTTTATTCCTTCTCGCATATGTCAAGATTTCCTTCTTCTTGAATTCTTTCCTCTAATATTTGGTCAAATAATTTAGCACTATGAGTTGGCCTTCTCTAGCCCCCCTCTTCCTGACTTCATCAAGTTGTTCCTGGGTAATTTCCACATATTCATCATCCTGAAAAGCGCAAATTGTGTCTATGAAGTTCATACTATTGGGGGAATCCTCCTATCATCTGGGACATTCATCTTCTGGATGGGCTTCTTGACAAGGAGAACATCATAGTGATTCCTCCAAATTGGCCATCCCAATAGGGTTCAAAGTATCAGGAGCCGTTGCCTCTTGTTGGGTTTTTTCCTCCCAACCTATAGCATCCCTTTGTTGTCTGACGAATGGAGGTCTCAGAGTAGATTTATTTCTTTCCAGACTTGTCCATCGGTTCATAACTTGATTCTAAGTTTGGATGAACTGAGCATTCATTTGATCAATCTTCTGAGCTAGGATAATTATTGGATCTAGCACATTGTTTGTTGTTGTCTTTGTATTTGCTTCCATTCTAGTGCGAGAATACTAAGATGGATTAATATTGGAGTAAAGAATATTCTCTTCGATTTATGCATTGTATTCTTTGGCTTTTTCCAAAGTGTTGGTTTTCTTATCCCTTAGGATGAAACCAAATTTCCCTTCAAAGGAATTCACATAGATGAGATATACAACTGCTTCATATGGGCACAAATCCTTAGGTATTTGGCTATATAGTTTATCAAATCTGGTGTCAAATTCACTCACTATCTCATTCTCCTTTTTATTAATCTGGTTGAACTGAGTCATTAACATTCTGCTATCCTTATTTGTTTCCCATATGCTTTTGAATGACTTAGCGAAATCTTCATATGATGCTAGGTGATTATCTGACAAGACTTTGAACCACCTCTGGGCATATTCAGTAAGAGATGTGGCTAGTAGCTTCATTGCCACATCTTCATGTTCTACTCCTTCATTTTCCATGTCTCGACCACTTGCATAAATGTGTTCTTCAATTGTGACCACATTTTTTCCTGAGAACTTTGACAACCATTTGTGGGATTCTTTAGGCATAAAATTGGGATGTACATAGATGGAAGCCAACCTCAAGGGTTTGTAAAGGTATTTTTCCCAAGGATGATTCATTGGGGAAAAGTGAAGGTTACCGTGGAAAAGGTTTTTGACAATGGGGGAGTTAAAAGGAGGCTTTCTTCAGTAAACCTTGGAAGGCTTGAATCTTCCAAGGGGAAGGGTCTTTTGGAAAGATGGATTCTAGGATGGTGGAGTCGTCAAATGAGCTTTATGAATAGCTCATCAAGAAAGGAAAGGTAACTTTCCTTGACTGGAGTCGCCAAACAAGCTAGGGGTAAAGTCTTTGGGATCAAAGCTTTCCAAAGTGTCATTGGGGGATGAAAGATGACTTAAAATCCTCCCTAACAATGACACCAAAATGTTATCGCATAAATTGTAGGTTGGGAAAAGCTCGACCTAATCCACAAGAGTGAGACAACTACAAGAGTACCTACCCATTGTAACCTTAGATAGACACTCCCCTCGCTTTAGTGATGATAAATCACCACAAGCGGTGAATCTCAGTGACCCTAGAGGGATTGAGATGGAAAGTGAGAAGATGACCAATGAAAACCCTATAGGTCAAGATTGGAAGTGAGAAAAGGCTTGGAAAAGAGTCTTGTTGATGAATGATGGTTGCCAAAATGTTGTGACCCTGCAAGACAATGTTAAACTTGCCCGAAACAAGACAAAGGATAGATATACAAACCTTTAATCAAAAGGGAATGAGCAAGAAACCTTGTTATCCCAAAAATGGAGCAAAAATATATATATCAAATCCTAATCATATAGATAATATTCCAATATTGTAGCACACGTTTTGATGGTAAAATAGGTCTGCGAAATGAAGTTATCAACAATGTATCAAGGCATCCTTATGGATGTATCAAAGAATTTCTACAACATCAATATATAACCACCAAAATCAACAAACAATCCACCCAAAAGATAGCCAATGACAAGTAGATTAATTATGGCATCTTGCAAGAAAAATTTAATTGTAGATTAGTGAGAAATGAAATATTTTAAGTGAGTTTTTCTGCAACCCTAATGGCTATAGCATTATGTCGATTACAACAAGATAATCACAAATATAAGCTAGATGCTCTAGTGGCTCAAGTAAGCTAAAAGCATGAAGAACAACTTTCAATTTAGACAATAAAAAACTCTCTATTTTTGACAAATTCTCAAAGACCTTTATGCAACTTGCCAAACAAATGCTCAAAGACCTTATGCAACTTGCCAAATTTAGCTATGGGAGGGTTTTCATGGTGACCTATTAGGTGAATCATTCCCCAAGTCAAGGAGTGTTTCCTAGGTGGACCCTCTCTAATTCATGTGAAGAGTATGAGATGGATAGGGGTAATACTTTTGGGCATGGAGTTTCTTGAAATACAAGGGCTCATATTGTCTCATTTACGGGTGCCTTTGTAGAGGGTGTGTTTCCCTTCGTCCACGATGCATGGTTTTTTCAAGCCATTTTTCCATTTAATTTATTAGAGCGTTCCCAAGTTGAATCTAAAGTGGGAATTCTACCTAAGCATGAAATTTGTTTCCCACCTTAACTCTACCTTGGTCACACTGTGCTTCCCCAAGTTGAAGACAATGTGTGGGAATTCTACCTAAGCATGAAAAACATTTCCCAGCCATGCTCTACCTTGGTTGGCATGTTCAATTAGTTATTATTTTATGGGTCCCTTAGTTTTTTGAGAGAAACATTTCATTATTCTCGGGATCCCTAAGTGAGCATTTGGAGGGTTTATGATTGGATTTTATCTTTTTTCTAGCTATAAGACACTAGGCCTTCAACCCCTTCTTTCCATGAAATGAGGTACAAGCTATTCTTGGGTCAATGTGACCTGAAAACCCAAAAGATGGGGAAATGAAGGGAAAGAAGCATGTAAAGTTAAAAGTATATGCAAAAACGGTACAATGACTCATCACGGGAACCCCCCTAGTAGAAACCCTTTCCCCATGGGTGACCACTTACTAGGGAAACGATGTCAACCACTAAGGTAAAACAAGGCAAAGACATAATTTCCAAGCAAACATTTTCAAAATCAAGGAAGAACCCTTTGCAACATATTCAAATGCTTCATTTATTAAAATGACACTTACCACAAAACCAGACTCGCTACCTCATGGAGCAAGACCTATTGTCCTCTATGAGCCAAGCTGGTGTGGTGAATGATGCAACCATCACTCTCATGGTGATGGGTGGTGTGATGTGGGGCTCTTCCTCCTGATCTATCTCTCAGTTATCCATGTCTACAACCTGAGGGCCTCGAGACATCATCTCCTTAGTTACCCCTAGAAATGGGGGTTAACAGACTCCCTGGGTAATACCAGGAGGGCCTTGTACTTTTACATTACTTGGTTCATATTTTTCCAGCATCCATGTGTTTCCCTTCTTGAGAGCATCTAAGATGAGTTGCCTTTGTGTCCCATGGAGTTTGTTCAGTTCCACATTGTGTCTTGTTACAATTTTTCAACACCTATGTGAGTCGTACCCATCACATGTTTCATAAATTTGACCTTTAGTTGTCCTCATGGTCCCACTAATATGTCCTTGAAAAGTCTTGTTCCTCATAATCGACCATTCCCCATGGAACGTTTTCAGTCATTGCTAGGTCATTCCTGCATTTATGCTTTGAACAAGGGAATTTTTGAGTACACTTCTAATTGCCTTCCCATACATATTGGGTTTTAGTCTTTTCCAGTCACACCATACTTTCTACCTCATGTTGGTCCCAAGAATTTATCCTTTCCTTGGTTCCAGTGGGCCTTCCCTTATCGACTTAAACACTTATATTCTAGGGGTTTGGCTTAGAGGATTGTGTACCTTGGACTCATCTTCACCATTGGTGAGTTCCTCAGACCAGGTAGAGGGAGCCATCAATTCCATGTTACTTGGTTGTTTCTCACATGCTCAACTTCATCTTATCATTGCACAATTGAGAATAATACACTTGATGGTTCAATGATCTAGTTCATTGTACTGGTTTTCTAGACATGTGTTAGATGCATAAAACCTTAGGAGGGGTTTTCCCTTTAGGTATTCCCTTGCATCCTTCAACATCAACAATTGCTCCAAAATATATGACTCCACTTGTTGTGCTTTTGATATTAGGCCTAAGGACATTTTTTCCGTCTTAGGTGTTGGTGGACTTACCCCTATTGACATTAAAACCTTCATTCTAGGGGTTAGTGCTATGTACCCTGGTACCTCCACATCCTCGATGGGTTACCTTGGACCAAGTTAAGAGAGTCATCATTAATCTCAAACTTGGTAGGATATCATGTGCTTTAATGCAACTCATCATCACATCATTGAGATTCATACATACATCCATGATCCAACATTATATGTAGTTCATCAGATTTGATTGGATCAGTTCCACCATTCTCAGAGCCCTCAATTTGATCTCTCCTTCAATTAGCTCATGACAAATCTTCAGAGCCCGATTCTTGTTCAATAAGGATTCTTCAGTTGTTTCCACCATCCTCCCCCCAGGGTGGGGACATCATTTCGTATTTACTCAAATCAACAATAATTGTGATGTAAAACTAGTCCTTTAACCCAAACATATGTATACATAATTGATCATGTCATTTAATTGTACTTTGAACCACTTTTTCCAACATCATATTGTACTTAAGACCTCATGTTGTCTCACCATCTCAACCCCTTCATGACATGCAGACCATTGTATCCAGTATCATAATTTATCTCGACAAGTACGGGTATGCCTATCTCGTCACTATTGAGATCATGTAAATTAACACTTTGTGACCCTCTTGTTGACAAGCGGTCTCATTCAACCTCTTCTACAAGTGGTTTGGTTTTCCATGGCATCTCTCTCTCCTCGGTTGTCTCATTCATCAGTAAAATAAAACTATAACGTATTTCAGTCATAATATGTGTTCCTAACCTCATACATTAGGGGCATATGTTATCACTCAAAAATGGCCCATCTAGACCAAAATGCTGGGTGTACTGAAATACTCCAACAATAGTATGGGTACTATGAATTTTACACCATATCGCCTTTAATTAACTTTAGGAACCCTTTTCCTAAAGTAAATTTCACTCATAAATCCATAAAAACTCACTTTTACATAATATCTCCTTTAATTAACTTTAGGAACCATTTCCCTAAAGTTAATCCCACTTAATTAAGTCATAAACCCTTTTTATAATTTTCCCTACTATTTTTAATCTAAAAAAGCAAAAATATGAGAAAAAAATCCATATTTTTCCTATAAAACAAGGAGAGGTCTCCCTCCATTTCATTATCACTTTATTTTTTCACTCTCTCATTCCTCTTGCTCTCATTTCCCCTCGTTGTGGATTTTTCCCTTAGGTTTGCCCCTTTGCCACTTAAACCCTAGTTTCTTGAGGAGCACACTATTGCATCCATTTACAACTAGAGGAGAGAGCAACTACACACACACACTCAGGGAAGCAAATAACCCTCCCAAGGAGAGGCCATCGGAATATCAACACCTTCAAGAGCTCTCCATAGGTGTAAATGTACAACTACTCCAGTTGGGTAATGGAAGATTGATTTATTCTTTCATTTGATTGTTGTTATTGTATATTTCTTTGCTACATTTCTTTTACTTATGAATAATAACATGAATCTCAGGTTAAATTTGTCCATGGAAAGATAGGGTCGTTAGTTTTCTAACTCATTTGTCTGTAATCTTGTAGCAACCACAAGGTTTGAAGTTTTGCTCGCTATGTTTACAAATTTGCACCAACATCATGTATTCAAGCCATTTTGTGCATTTCATTTGGAAGAGTTTTAATAACATTAATTCTTTTCTCAATAATTAATCACATTGTAGTATCTTTTTAAATGGATATAAAATTTATTCCTTTTTGTAAGCAAGAGTTAATATTGTATCTAATAGCGAGGTAGAGAAAAACAAATAATCATTTTTTTGTTTTCCCCTACAACATATTTCCAATATCTAGCACTCTTCATAGTTCATTGGATCTCAATTTATGGAACTCAAAGGTGTCAGTCTTTTCTTGGTTAGTAGTCTTAGAAAGCACTAATTGTAGTTTTGTCAGTTATTATTGTAATTGTTTGATCTAGGTACATTCATGGATTACCTTGTTGATTCCATTTCTCTGGATGAAAACAAATAATATAATTTATTATTTTAATAGTAATAAATTTCTACATTTTTAAATTAAAATAAAAAACATAAACAATGCAAATGATCAAAATTAATTTTAATTAATTTATTTAAATTTTTTTTTAAAGATTGTCCACTATCGCCCTAGCCTCTAGGAAAACACCTAGCATCACCCTCACCCTAGTCTCTCATACGCCAAAACAAACATTTTTTTTAAATTAGGAGGATGGGGGACCAATGCCTAGAAACATTTTTTCATGAAATACACTTCTCGAGGAAACCCATGACCCACTTTCCATCATTTCGAGGATAGTACCAGGGGTAAACTAAACTCTGTAGAAGTTCGAGCCTTTTTCAACAATATACTCATTTAAGAGCTCAACATGTCACTTGCGGAAATTGAACCTAGGTAGGGAGGATAACACTCCTCTCAACCACCCAGTCTAAACCTAATTGACAATGCCTAGCAACAATCCCCCACATATGCACTAAATTAAAAAAACATAATAATAACTATATATATATGTGTGTGTGTTTAATTAGTTTAAAGAAGATGGAAACCATGATAGGTATTACTGGATACCATGATGGTATGTATGTGTGTGTGCGCGCATACCATCATGGTTTCCATTAATACCTATCATGGTTTCCATCTTCTTTTCATAACACACACTACACTTACTCCGCATGTGTGTGTAGATACACACATACACACATGTGTCTATGTGTGTGTTATGAAAAGAAGATAGAAATTGTGATAGGTATTAATGCTAGCCAAGTGTAGGAGGAGGGTTTTTGTAGGAGTATCTATGGTGGATTCACGATGAATCTAATATCAATCATGTTATGAAATGGAGAGATGGACAATAGAATGGATTCAAAGGAGGAAAAGTGGATTATTCAGACAATCCTTTGTAAGGACAACCAATTTGGTCCAGCCATGAAATTGGTTGATCGAATGATACACTAGTCTCTAACATGCTATATACTAGTTGGGGTCTGCACCATTAAAGGAGGATATTGTGGCTATTTTGGGTGAGCTAGCACATGAGATGATAGAACAAGGTGCCGATACCTCATACTAGACAAAGAAGGGGGTGATAGGTCTATTCATTGATTGTACCAAGGCCCATTATTACACGAGTAGCACACCTCATGCCAAGAGTTATGAATATGATCTTATAGATCCACCAACCTTGAATTTCTAGTCAAAGAAGGACGTGGGTTTAATGTGAAAAAGGTATCATTATGTAAACCCACTAAATGAATTCTATAATGAGTTTGATTTTGTTTGAAACTATGCAATCTAAAGGAAGGATACGATCTTAGGTTATGTTTTTATTGGGAAAATGTTGGATTGGAAACTCTTGAGTGGAGCCACATCCTCTGATTTGGAGGTTTTTAGGTTACAGTATTAGGAGGGTTCAAGAAAACCCAAGCAATGTATGTGTATCAAATATTTTTACGAGACAATCAGTAGGAACTTGGGTGGTAAAACCAAGTTGAATGACACAATGGACATGGGGGATTGGGCATTGGTAGGAATTTTTTTTGAGAAAAGAATGAGCAGTGAGAATTTGAAGAATTGGAAAAATATAAACTTTCAACTGGCCATGGGGGTATATCCATGTACCTTGATTCTGGTAAAAGGATGGTTGGTTTGGGTGTTTAGGATAGTTGAAGAAGCAGAGAAAAGATTTCAACAACATTGGAAATGGGGGTCTCAATCTATGTTCTTAAATAAATGGCATATCAATTTTGATGCATGATTGGATAGTGTGGACATTCTCTCAGTATGGGTTCGAATTCTAGGGCTACCATTGATTTTGTGGTCCAAAGAGGTTTTCAAATAAATTGGCAATGCATTAGGAATTTATTATGAAGCCATCTTGTCCTTCTTAGAGATTGGATATTATAGAATGGCTCACATCTTGATAGGGTTGGAGGTTAGGAAATGTTCAACATAGATAATAGATATTATAAGGGGAGTTGATCACTTTCATGTTAACATGGACTATGAAGTAATCCCCTTTAGATGTATGTGTTTCCACTATTATGGACAACTAGCTACAGATTGCAACTACCTAAGTATGTAGAAGAATTGGTCTTCAATAAATCATATGAGAGGTTTGGAGATGATGGAACTATAAATAGTTCAAATTTCTAGTAGGAAAGAGGATGTAGGGTTATATGAGACCTTGAATGGCCTCCAAATTAGGACCTTGGTAGTTAAATTTAGAACTCAAACATTGGCCAGTTCAAGGTACCTAATTTGGATGCGGTCAACGACAACAAGGAGACCAAGGATAATTTGGGTAAGACACATTAGTCTCACTCTCTGAATATAAGTATTTCTTTAGAAAATGTTGTTTTTAGGACCTACAAAACTGAGGTTGGAACCAAAGGGATGAAATATCAAAGTGGTTTTATGCCCAATTTGTCGGGTATAAAAACCTCAATTGACCACCCTTCATAATTATTCCTAGAAATGTAAAGGTTTTGGATGTTGGTCAATATCTTGAAGGATCCTTTACAAACCCTAATCTAGATTGTGTTCTATATGTGAATAATCCTTGGGATTCCGATCATGTGGAACTAGTGAAGTATAATTTAAGACCCAAAAACAATGGTACTCTTGATTTTTCAGGAAAGGTGGAAAGGGGGTTAATTTTATTTTAAGATAAAGTCCCAAAATCCAATCAAAGGGGAAGAAAATAGTTCATGTCCATGGTCCAAAAACAAGCATACTTAGAAATCAGATGTGGTAAACAATTATCCTTAGTAGGGGCTCTTAGATAAAATGCCCCCTTTGAAGATTCCAAATGATCTTTATGACCCTCAATTGCAAAGGGCTATCTAACCACTCAAAGAAGTTGGACATAAAGAGATAAGTTGGTATCATCAAACATTATGTTCTCCTACTACAAGAGACTATGATAGATGGGGAGAAAATCACTTGGAAACTTTATAAATTGTTTAGTAATTAGGACTTCATTTCTATAGATTCCATTGGGAGATCGTGAAGGAATGTGACTATATGGAATAAATGCTCCTTCACCCTCACTAGTTCTTGGACCTTTCCTATAAGAATAAGGCCCTCCTTTTTCTCTTTGGACCCATGGAAATATATCACAGTGCTAAATGTTTATGGTCCTTACATGGACAAGGTGGAATACTATGATAGTTTTTTCAAAATGGATTGCTACTGATAAGAGGAGACTTGAAATTCACCTTAGGAGCATCAAAAGTCTAGGTCCCAACTGCATAATTAGACTCTCTTTGGGTATTTTATTAGAAAATTGGAAGAAATTGATATTTTGGATATTGAACCAGTTAAATTGTCTCATGCCTAGAGAAACAAGAGAGTTGGAGAAGCCATAATTGCCAAGAGTCTCGATTAGTTCTTGATCTTTATTGATATTTGAAGCCTTTCTATATGAATTCATTTTGATTAAACAATGGGTCACCTTTGGGGGGGATTTTTGTCGTAATATTGCGGTGTTAGAAGTGGCACCTACAATAGAGAAACATGCCAAACCCTTTAAACTAAAACCAAAATGGCTAAATGTGGAGGAGTTTGTGGGGAAAATAAAAGTTGTTTGGAAACCATATAATGGTAACTTAACAAAATCTACTCCCATTCAATTTCACCAAAGTTTAAAAGAACCTAAAAAGGTAGTTGCTAAATGGGAAAGAGACAAAAAAGTTAAGATATGATAGGGTTCATAGAGAAGTAGAGGAGAAGTAGAGGAAGCCTTGGAGGTAATCTACAATAGTGAAGGTTTTGGGTACACGAGTGAGGAACAAAAAAACAAAGTAAAGCTACTGGAAGATGAAAGGAGGCATATTATTTTGGAAAAAGAAAAAGAATGGAGACTCAAGAATGTTAATTATGTATGGAAAATTGATAAGGGATATGGTACTTGGGAAAAAAACTTCAAGGACATGGCATATGAAGAAGTTAAGCATTTATTCTCCCTCTTCAAAGAATACACCCATGGTACAATAGTAGAGGTGATTAGGTTGTCAAAATCCTTCCCTGACTTCACCAATGTTGATCTAAAATATTGTCAAAGTCTTAAGATAACATGACGAGGATAAATCCTCTTGCATTTTTATAGAGGTGGTATTCCTCTTTCAATATGTTACAATTTACAGAAAACACTATAAAATACTAAGCTTTCAAAAACTAAATATTCACATGCAAAGAACGCCCAAGAAAGGACTAGGCTTGTTCATAAAATGAATATTTACAATATAATACAAGTCTGTGAACCATAAAAGTGATGAATTTCAAAATACAACATTTCCATCATAGCATGATTAAGATAAGACACATCATTGGACAAGATAAGAAATAAAGCCTACAATTGCAGAGAAATTGACATGATTATTGCATTAACACTCAAAAAATGTTTTGATAGACACACATTTGAAATCTCATGCTTTAAACTCAAAGTCTGAGAAGTCACTAATGTATTTCCCTGAAAAGTTCTTTGGGGATACTAAAAAATATACGAATATTTTTGAAAATTATAAATGTTCATAAAAAGTAAACGACATTTTTCCTTCAAAGAGGACTAGGATTGGGCTCATGCAGACCATGAAATTAAAGAAAGACTAGTGTTGGGTTCAAGAATTAACACCCTTTTATCACCCTTTTATTATTTCTTCACCCGCTTTTATTATATCATCCATGTCCTTTTCATAACCATTACTGTCCAATATCTTGTCTTTTTGTCCAAGTATGCTAAGTTCATATGTTTCCTCTATTAATTGAGTCTTGCTTGCATTTGAGAAGGATAATGGTTGATTTGGGTATTTACTAACAAAGTGTTAAGAGCTTCCTACAAGATGATTGACAGTTACTGTTGTTATGACTCCTGAAGTGCTACTCCTGTTACTCCTGAAGTGTTGTTGTTGTGACTCCTGAAGTGTTGTTACTCCCAACAGAACAACGATGTTATCCAAAGATCCTTACCATTTGTGTTGATGTTGATTGGGTTGTTGATCCACGCAAGTCCCTCATGGAAATGACTTGTCTACTGGATGACGTGGATATTTTTACAAAGTCATGATTATTGTATTTATCACGAGCTTGTTTTGTCAACCTGAATTATTAGACAACTCATTGGGCAAGATATGTAATTAATCATATTTTCTTACGACTGGTTATAAAAGATATTGAGTATCTCTTATTTAGGACTATGTTTAACAACTTGAGAATCGAAATATTCCCAAGGTTGTTCGTAATTGTCAATTTCCTAAGATTAGTTAAGAAGGGGGAGATTTTAAAACAAAGTACTCATGTTCCCAAGCTAGTCTAGTTTCTCAACAGTCAATTTGGTCGATGAGAAACAACATCTACATCTGTAACTTCTAATTTTGATTAATAAAGACCCAACAAGTTTGTGGTTCAATTTATGTTCATTTAAGTTGTAGTTTCTGTATTTTTTCGAACCCTTTCTAAGGAGGAAGGACCCTCCTCTTTAGCAGGGTTGTTGTTACTGTACCGATAGGTAAATTTATTTAATTTATGCCATGAGTGTTACTTTATAGTTATAGTTCAAGATTGTTGATGTTACTGTTATGTGTTATTAATTGTGAATGTTTCAATGCATATGTATATTGTTGTACTCGATTATATCATTGAAATAATGTGAATTAGAATTAGTTCAGGGCTATTGTGTTGATTTGATGACTTGATATTTGACAAGGCTTGGAATTTTATTGGGTAAGAAGATTAATTGGTTTTAGATTTATTTCTTGTTTAAGTAAGGTGTGGTTTCCCTTAAGCTGCATGGTTTACCTTTGCGAGGAGTGTGGTTTGTTTTATTTCCAACAAGTGATTTATTACCAACACAAGTGTGAAAAGTTTTTAATTTTAGTAGTGTGATTTCATTCCCAACAAGTGTTATCATTGCAATACTATGAATTAGATTAAGTTCAGGGATATTGCATTGGTTTGATGAATTAGTATTCAATAAGCCTTGGAATGTTATTGGGTTAGAAGATTAATTGGTTTTAGATTTATTTTTTGTTTCAACAAGGTGTGGTTTCCCTTAAGTTGAGTGGTTTACCTTTGCGAGGAGTGTGGCTTGTTTTATTTCCAACAAGTGATTTATTACCAACACAAGTATGCATACTGTTTAATTTCAATAGTGTGATTTCATTCCCAACAAGTGTGTAGAGTATTTATATTCAAGCAAGTATGTTTTATCCCCAACATGGTTTTCTTTCTTTTAGTTATTTAACTCAATTCTGCGAAGAGTGCCTTTCATTTATGTAAGTGTGATTTTATTTCAATATAGTGTTTTTAAGTCAAATAAGTGTGAGTGTGTTTCCATTTCAAGGAAAGAGAGAAAATTATTGATTAAGGTTGGTTGTCATTGATGTCAACCCTTGAAGAAAGCCTCATAGCACAAAGGTTTGGGTAATGGACCCAAGATTGTTTGATGTAAATATGAATCATTATTGTTTCGTCATGGTTGATAAGAAGTAAATATGGATGAACTCCAAAGTGGTCCTCTTATGGTGAAAGCCCTCATGGGAAGATGCTTTGCGGAGTAAGAGAACCCATGCTTAATTGTGGAATAATTAGATGAAGGACAATGAATTTGTTAGGGAAACTATCCTATATGGATAGTGCTTGTCATGCCATTTCCGGTGGTATGTAGAACGTCACATAACTCCACACGGTTAGAGAGTTATGACCATGTGAAGTTGGAGAACCCAGGTTTGGGAAATGGACCCAAGTTTATTTGATAGATAACAATATGATTTTTGATATATTTGAAGGTAGTACTATTATATATGGATAGTACATGTCATTCCATTTCTGGTGGTATGTGTAATGTCACATAACTCCTCACGGTTTGAGAGTTATGGCCTTACGAAGTTGGAGGACCCTCACATGTCATCTGGAAGCCCCAAAAGGTCAAAGTAGTCAAAGTGGTTGAAGGGATTTTAGAAGGTAAATAATAAAGTGAAGTGATGAGCGTATTATAATTCAAAGTGAATACAAAATAAATGATTTCAATAATAAATTTAATGGAGAAATTAGAAGTGGGTTAACCCTAAAATAAGGAAAGTGGGCCAAGTGACCCAGAAGTTGTTTTTAAGGAGGCTCTCTCATTTTAATAACACTTGAGAATATTGAATATCTATAGGTTTCTGAGGTAACCAAGGATATCTAAACCGAAATTCTGAGGGAAGGTGAAGAAAAGAAGGTCGAAATGCAAGGAAGGATAAATTCTTTTGATGGTGCTTTCTAAGGTATGTTATTTACAGGTCATCTCACCATTTTCACTATAACTTTTTTTCTATAATGTTTTAGACTGTGCAATTTCTATTCCATTGCGAAAACATGTCCAAGTATATGTGGTAAAAAATTCATCTCGTGGGTCATTGTATTTTGGGAATTACACTCCGTGGAAAATAGGGTTTGTGGCTAGTCCTGAAACTAGTCAAAAACAAGTGTTTCGGGTAAAAAAGTCATAACTTCTTCATAACATATCCAAATTTAGTGAGACCAAATGTGTTGTTTAGGGTACAATATTTAGTATTATTTTTAACAGTTTCATATCAATTCAATGAATATTTCGTGCGGGGCATTCTCTACAAGGTCGCTCTCTAGAATAAGCCAAAATTCAGCAAGGTATGCCATTTTTTCTATAACTCCTTTTATGAGAGGTTCCAAGTAGTGAAACCTGGAGGAATTGCATAAAACACAATGAATAAAATTGTGTATCAGTTTCATATATTTATACATTACAGGTTCAAAGTTATGATTACTTCAAGTTAGGGTTGTTGACTAATCCAAAACTAGGCATGTGCGACTAAAGAAAAGTTTGATGAAAATGCTAGTATCTTGTTGTTAAAGTTAAGGAAGTTTTGAAGGAATGTGATAATATACACTAGGTCTATTACAAAGCTACAAATAAGATTTGGATGATGAAATTGATGAGGTCTTTTGGTTGAGGTACACGTTGAGTACATGGTTGAAACAAGTAGTCGATGAGTCAGCACATACATGAGGTGTATAGTTGATGATGTTGGTACATATTGATGAGTCATAGTTGATGAGTAGTTGAAACATGATTGGTACATACTTGGTACATGGTTGGATGCACTTTTTTATGGTTCAGGTTGATTTACATGTTGTTTGAGGTACGAGGTTGGTGCATGAAATTTGATGCACTTATTTATGGTATGTTGATTATAGGTTGAGAATGCAGTTGATGCATGGTTCAGATTTTCGTGGTATAGGTTTACGATGATATATCTCACAATGATAGTGTGGCAGTGGTTCCATCATTATACTTCTACTTTAGATCGATTGGACGGGGCAAGGACAATTGGTTGTATACACCTTCGGTTATGATCGAGAAGAATATGGGGGTTGTAGCCTCCTTACGGTTGTAGCCAAAGAGGAATTGGGGGGGTGGAGCTTCCCTCGGGTTGTGCTTGAGAAACTAGGGGGTTGAAACCTCCTTCCAATTGTATTTGAAGGAAACAAAGGAAGTGTGTGCTTCAATGAATGTAATTATTCAAAGAACATATAAGAAAAATCGATACGTGGTTTTCTCTCGATTTGGGTTTCCACGTAAACAGTTATGTGTGTGGTAATGATTTTTTAAAAACACTGGTGTACTATGTATGTGTGTGATTGTTTATTTCTTACTGCTCATTATTGGATAATAATTCTACATTGATATAACATTTGAAGAAAAATTATTATAATTACTCTATTACTGATTCACCCCCCCTCTCAATAATCCAACAGTGTTTCCTTTCAAGAAAAAATGTGTTTTACTCAAGCAAGTGTGATTTACAATTTAGCAAGGGTGTTTTCCTTTCAGTAGTGTGAAATCTAGTTTGTAGAGTGTGATTAATTCTTGAGATTTTGTCCTTAAGAGTACATGATAGTGTTAGTTAGGGAATTGTTACTTGCATATATTTTTCACAATAACTTTGCAATAAAAGAACGTACCCCAGGTTGACAATTAATCTATTGAATGATTGATTTTCTTTAATTAGGCAATTAAATACAACAACATTTTGGTGTCGTTGTTGGGGAAGTTATTAAGGGCATAAGAGTACAAATGATATTGTCTTGATGCATTTCAAAAGAAATTAGGACATGTAGGTTGCATGAATAAAGCAGGAGAAGAGCGTGGTGCCCCCCAAAATAATAATTCCACATGTAGGAGTGATCCAGGTGGATATTGGTGGCCACCCACCTATTCCAACTGGCTCATCTTGACAGTTTTTGGTTCAACACGTTTCTCTATAATGATGAGATTTCTTTGTAATTGTGGGTTCTGCACTTCCAGGTTTGTCCTGAAGCCGTACACAACATCCAAGTGGATATTGGTGGCCTCCCACCTATTCGAACTGACTTATTTTGGAAGTTTTCATGTTAGTACATCTTTTTGTACTTCCAGGGCCGTTTTGTTGCCCTAAATAGTGTTTTTTTGGATTGACACAATCAAACTATAGAAGAAGTTAGATTTTGACGACATAATGTGTATTTCTAGAAAATACCTTTCCAATGGGCTATCACACGCCTAAAACAAAGGTCGTATGAAAAAATTACAACCTCGAGAAGTTGAGGTAAACTTACCTATCAGGGCCCACATAACTTTTGGTGTTTCATCTCTTAGGGTTAGGTTTTTGGATGTCTAGGGTTTTGGAATTCATGAGTAATGCTAAAAAGGCCCATGGAGCCTCATTTTAATGATTTTGATCAGACGAATGTGCATAGTAGCCTCATCTCTTCTCATAGATAGCTACCACCATTCGAGCAAGTTGTTTTCAGTTCTGCAGTTTTATAGTTTCAACCTATTTTGTTTATTCAATAGAAGTTATTGTTCACTGGATATATGTTTGTTCTTCGTATCTCTGTGTTATTGTATTCAATATGTTATTCATTTCGTTCTTCTCATCAATCCAGATCAGTGGTATCAGAGCGATCTGCTCTTCATTTGTTTTTCTTTGTGCATGTCCTCGAGAAGATCTGGGTATAAGAGGTTGGGACTTGAACCAATTGATCCTTTGAAAGATTGGTCACGTTGAGCCCAAAAAAACTCACAGGGGATGAGAAGAAAGATGAAAAATCATGAGATCCTTTTAAATTGTTGCTCGAGGAAGCCCTTGCGTGACAAAGGAACGAAATGATGGACAACTTTGCACAGATCCTTTGGCGGTCGCCCACAGGAGACACATATTCATCAAGCGGCCACACAAACCCTTAAAGGTACAAGTAAATATTGATATTCCATTATTTGAAGGACTGATAGATCCATATGCTATAGATCATAAATGGTTGAATCTGCTCGAAGGGTATTTTTCGGTCCACAATTTTTCCAATAGGGAAAATATTACTTTTTCACTCCTCAAGGTCGTCCCTCGTGTAAGGACTAGTGGGATACTTACTCTGAGAAAATGACCACAGTGGAATCTATAATATTTGTGGTCACCCCCACATGGGATTCCTTCAAGGATTCCATTAAAGAACAATACTACCATGTTGGAAGCTACAAGAACCAATACACAAGATGGACCACACTGTGTTAAGAAAGGGACTAGATTTCACCAATATTTTCCGTACTCCGCGCACCAAATTGGGTATCAAAGACTCTTAATGACATATAGTGCTCACATAACGTGTCTGTCTACAGTAATACATTCAAACATAAATGGAGTTTCTGGACATCACATCATTAGGTGTGGCTTATAAATATGCTTTCAAGATCAAACAAAAATTTAAGGAGAAGATGTGAGAGTTTGGATCTGCAAACTCCTCATAGACGAAGCAGGGAAAAGGTAGCCCCAACTCACAAAACAAGGGATAGAGAAAATATGGCCACTCTCAAGACAACCAGCCCAAGCCACAACCCAAGAAGGGCAATGAGAAGTCGAAGAAGGACACGGGAAAGTGGTGTGAATACCATAAAATCCCTTGGCACAACACCTAAGAATGTCTATCCAAGCATTCACTGGTGGCTGAGTTGAAATATTTCAATTCAAAGGAAGATTCAGACTCCGAATCAAATCTAGAAAGAGGGAAGCAAATTATTGATGCTGAACCTAGTGCCACTATCGCTACCACCAAAGTCCAGCCAATTGAACCAAAATAACCAGAGGAAGGGGAACGCCTCTTTCACTCACAACTGTGGGTAAAGGGGGCTCTGCTTCATTTCATTATTGATAGCAATAGTCAAAAGAACCTAATATGAGCAAAGGTCATCAAGTGACTGGACCTGCTGATGAAACTGCACCGACAACCCTACACCACCGACTGGATTCGCTAAGGAAGAGATCTCCACGCCATAAAACAATGTCGAATTCCCTACGACATCAAGCCCTTCAAAGATGAGGTATTGTGTGATATTTCTCCCCTTGAAGTTTGGGACGTTATTTTAGTCCAACCATATATGTGGAAGTGACATGATGTGTATGAGTATAGAGAGAAATGTTATTATTACTTTGGGTAGAAAATTGAACAGGATACCAGAGTTAGTGCCACCTACCGCTATTTCTTTGATCTTTGCTAAGAAATGCAGTAAGGTCATTTCACAGACCGGGAAGTGTGTCTTCTTTGTGATCCATGTTCGTAGTAAGTAGAAGGTCATTGTCACATCCTGAACTCTACACACAACCTCTCTTTGCAATAGAAGCAAGTGGCCAGGATCGTGGAAGAGTACAGAGACATCTTCTCCTCAAGCACCAGGGTACCGACGCGCTGCCAAGTCAAGCATCCAATTGATCTAACCCCCGGTGCACCTCTGCCTAATGGACCAATATATCATCGCCCGTTGATGGAAAATGATGAAATCAAGCACCATATCCAAGAGCTGCTTCAAAAGGGGCACATATGACCCAACTCCTCCCCTTGCGAAAGCTTGATTGTACTGGTGCAAAATAAAAATGGGACCTGGTAGCTCTTCATTGATTACAGAGCATTAAACAATATCTCAATTAGGAATCGGTACCCAATTCCACGAATTGATGAACTTCTTGACCAAATCTCTTCTTTGAATCTGTGCGGGTCCACTTTGGGATACCACACACCATCATGTCAGATTGGGACAATAGGTTCCTCAACACATTTTGGTCGAGCATCTGGTCATTGTTGGACACCAAGCTCACTAAATCCACTGCCTTCCACCCCCAAACCAATGGCCAAACAAAGGTCATCAATCGGATGATTGTGCACATGTATAACTCTAAGAATCCACGTACATGGGATGAGAGTCTTCCCTATGTTCAACACAACTACAACAGGGCTGTCCATAGCTCCACCAACCATTGCCCATTTCAGATGGGGCTAGGATTCCAACCCTTGGGTCCCATTGATATTGCACTACCTCTTGCAACCACACAAGAATAATATTCCCATGTTCAGTTTGAGGCTGACAAAGCCACCGGATTCATTGAGCAGATTCAACACATCCACCAACAGGTCCATGAGATTTTGCAGAAATCCAATGTTAAGTACAAAAAACACCATGATCAACACCGGGTATTGCACAAGTTTCAGGTGGGAGACAAGGTTTGGTTACATTTTCATAAAGAGAACCTTACATATCCCCATCGGAAGCTCCGTCCACTTCTCTACGGGCCTTAAAATATCACCAAGGTTGTGGGTTATAATGATTTTGAGCTCAATACTCCCCCCTTCCTCGGATTGCACCCAATGTTCAATGTGGACCTCCTTCGGCAATATTTTCCACCATTATTGGACACATCGAAGATCGCATAACAATTGAAACCAAATAATATCAACCCTAACTGCATGGAACATGCATCCACTAATCATATAATGGACATATAGGTCAAGGGCACTCGCCAACAGAAGATCCAGATTTATCGGGTTGTCAAGGCAGAGCAACTCCTGCACCAAGGAAAGTGGCTCACCTGGGGCCAAATTCAACATAAATTACCTCACATGATGGGGGAAATCAACGCAGTGGAGACCATTTCTTCCTAAGGGAGGAGGACTGATCCAGGTGGATATTGGTGGCCACCCACCTATTCCAACTGACCCATCTTGACATTTTTTAGTTCAACATGTTTCTCTATAATGATGACATTTATTTGTAATTGTGGGTTCTGCACTTTCGGGGATGTCCTAAATCCATACACAACATCTAGGTGGATATTAGTGGCCTCCCACCTATTCCAACTGGCTTATTTTGGAAGTTTTCATGTCAGTACATCTTTATGTACTTCCAGGGCAGTTTTGGGGCCCTAAACAATGTTTTTCTTTGGCTTGCCACAGTCCAACTGTAGACAAAGTTATATTTTGATGAAATAATGTGTATTTCTAGAAAAGATCTTTCCAACGAGCTATCAACACCTAAAATGAAGGTTGTATGCAAAAGTTATGACCCCAAGAAGTTGAGGTACTAACTTACCCATTGGGGCCCACATAACTTTTGGCATTTCATTTCCTAGGGTTAGGTTTTTGGATGTCTAGGGTTTTGGAATTCATGAGTAATGTTTAAAAGGCCTATAGAGCCTCATTGTAATGATTCTACTTAGACGAATGTGCGTAGCAACCACATCTCTTCTCAGAGATAGCTACCACCATTTGAGCAAGTTTTTTTTAGTTCTGCATTTTTACAATTTCAACCTATTTTATTTATTCAATAGAAGTTATTGTTTACTGGATATCTGTTGTTGTTCTCCGTATCTTTGTGTTATTGTATTCAATCTGTTATTGATTTCATTCCTCTCATAAATCGAGATCAAGGAGGGGTCATGGTGGAAAAATAAATCAGGATCAAGGACAAGTGACATTCATTCAGGAACTGATTTCAAAAGAAGAATCATCTACCTCAGGACCAAGTTGTTAGAAGGTTGAACCATGAGAAGTGATCAATTCTTGGCCTTCTATCTATGCTAAATCATATCTAGTGATGATATGAGCTGAATATCGAGACTTGAAAGAAGGCCTAGGGGGTATAGACAGACAAAATCAGGAGTACCAAGACTTAAGGCTAGAGGTCAATAAACCCCTTGATAACCCCGTTCCATATCAGGGGAGTGTTGCAGGACACCCTGAGTAATTACTAGAAGATCTCCCACAACTAGAGGACATTCCCAGGGCAGATACACAAAGAATTTTCATTTTTTGGTAGAAGCATATGGAAAATGTAAATGCAGACAAAATGGTCTCCACCTTCGAATTCCGCATTGAGGACATTCCCAAAAAAGCACCAATGAAAAATATTCCCTTCTCTGCTCTCACTAAATTTCATGGTCTTGTCAACAAAGAGATAGATATCATCCTTTTCGAGTTTAATGTTTTGTGTTGGAGCTATAATTATACTTCAAATACTCATAAGTTGAAATTGTTCCTTGTTACTTGGAAAGGAACCACACTATGGTGATTTATGGGTCTCGGTGGTGATTCCATCACCTATTGGGAAAACATGAAACAAATCGTTTTGGGGAAATATCAAGACACTTGTAGGACAAGAGACCAAAGAGAGGAAATATTCAAAATGTTCCAGAAGGAGGAAGAAATTTTGGAGGACTATGTTGAACACCTCCAATATAATTTGCAGAGGTATAAACATAGTGACCTAGAAAAGGACATCTTAAATACAATCCCGATCCATGGAATGAGAGATGACTGTTGAGACATGCTGAATTTGATGGGAAAATGGGACATATCAAAAGAACCTTACGATAGCACCATTTCTCTATTCCTAATAAGTTCAAGGGGATCATCAAGGAGAAGAACCCAAGCACGATATGCTTCTACCAGGATATAGAAATCATCCAATGGTAGAGTAACAAGGGCAACAATTGATAATCTATTTGAAAATTTCAAGACTGGTATCCTTAGCTCTTTAACCACGCAATTAGATGTACTCCAAGTCAAACATAAGTAGGTTGAAGAAGAAAAGGAAATGGTAGTATTCTGTCCCAAGTGCAGAGAGAATCATCCCCGTAAGGAATTTCCACTTGACAATGTATAGGTATGCGACATTTGTGAACTAGACCATCCAAAAAAACTCTGCCCATCCCCACTAGGACTGAAAGCAATATTTTGGGGATCAAGCAAAGAAATTGAGCAAGCATATTTTATCTCCAAGAAGCCATGAAAAATGTGTCTACCATATATGAATCAAAACCCATCTTCATCTTTCAATACTTGGAATCATATGTATAATCTGCATATCCCACAAAAAATTCAGTATCCTTCGACCCCATGGAAATTTCCTGGCCCTCCCCAGGTTGAATACCCCACACCTTGGATGTAGTATCCAAATCAGACCTTCCCATGGCCCCAAGGATGGTGAGGCTCTCCTTTTCAAAGTGGGAAGTTCCCTATAAATACTCAATTACCCATAAAACAACAACCAATGCTACTTCCCTCAAACATGTTACCAGGTAATACCCCACTATGACCCCAACTACATATACAACCTAACCCAAACCCAAATAATAAAGAGATTCAAAAAATTGAAATTCCCACCTTTCCTACATATTTCATCTCCTCTGTTGAATGCAATGATGTACACTTAATATCAGGGAGAGTAATAAACCAGGAAACATCACATGTTATCACAAAACATGTAGAAACATAATCACATAGAGAAACAACCCCAATTCCCGAGCAATTAGAGAAACAACACACTTAAACAACTCATGTTAAAAATCATGATAAACAAGCTGAAACTTAGGATGTTATTCCTACTACTACTGAAACGCCTCCATATCCAGAGAGATCAACAATACCTAGAACTATCCCACAACGTGAGCTTGAATTTCTTGGAGAATTGAAAAACTTGTGTTTTAAAATCCCTTTGCTACAAGCTATTAAAGATGTTTTAATTTATGCCAAAATAGTGAGGGAGTTGTGTGTTAAAAATCTTGGTAGGAAACCCAAGGATCCACCCACAATTTTGGTAGTGGGAAAACTACCATAATTAATGTTGGGTAAAACCCCACTCACTAAATATGACGATCGTAGGAATCCAACAATAACCGTCCATATCGGAAAAATGATTATTCCGAATATGGTGGTTGATCTAGGCACTGCAATAAATATCATAACCAAGGAAATTATAGAACTGCTTGGAATTACCAACCTGAGACCTACCCCCACTGTGCTGGAACTCACTAATCAATATAAAATATGACCATAAGGGGTTCTATAAGACATTGTCATATTCGTGGACTCCTGGGAATACCCAGTTGACTTCTTGGTGCTGTATCCTAAAACCCATCTAGGACACCCCCTGATCTCGGGAAGACCTTGGTTGACTACAACTAACACATTTATTAGCTGCAGGTTAGGGTTTATGATGATATCTGATGGAAAAGTTACAAAGGATCTCATTCTAACCCCCTTGCCAAACTGAGTGTGGACCATGAAAGTCCCTTGTGGGATGAATTTGAACCAAAAGAGGGTGGCGTACAACCAATCCTCATAGTCAGTAAGGCTCTCTGTTTCAAAGATGAGATAAAGGACGATAATATCAACAACTTTATCGGCAACCCCCCATCAGTTACTCAGTCAACATTCTAGATCTTATATTCTATAATGAATAAACCTGAAAAATATATTCTTGCTGATGATTTCACTTCAGAGCTGATACCTACAACCCCGAGCCAAAAAAATGTCCCAATTGAGATTGAACCTAGAAAAACCTTAAACATTAATCCAAATCTATCTCCCTCACAAACATAATGGTTGGTTCAAATATTACAAGAGAAAAAATATTCCTTTGCGTAGGATTATATGGATATGAGGGGAATCCACCCCAATCTATGCACCCAACACATTTATATAAAAGAAGACCGGTAGCCTATTCGCGAACCTCAACGTAGAATGAACCTGGCCTTGAAATATATCGTAAAAGAAGAACTCTAGAAACTTTTAAATGTCAACTTCATCTACGCAATCTCAAATAGTTAGTGGGTATCCCCGTTGGTCATCGTACCTAAGAAAAATGGCAAATGGAGAATTTGTTTTGACTATAGGGAGCTGAACAAAGCCACACAACAAGACCATTTCTCGTTACCTTTTATTAACCAAGTCCTCAATGCCCTGTCAAGTAAGATTTTTTTTTCATTTCTTGACAGGTTCAATGGATATAACGAAATCCATATCACTCTTGAATACTAGGAAAAAACTACCTTTACTTGTCCCTGGGGTACATTTTCATACTGAGTCTTTCCCTTCGGGCTTTGTAATGCACTCACTACCTTTCAATGGGATGTATTGGGAATAATTTTCAGATTTGGTTAAGGACTCTCTCGATATTTATATGGATGATTTCACGCCACATGGAGATACATTTGACATGGTTCTGGCTAATCTTGAAAAAATGTTGAACCGTTGTAAACAAACGCATCTCTCTTTGATCAAAGAAAAATGCCACATGACGATGGATGAGGGAGTTGTACTTGGCCGTTATCTTTGTTTTGCAGGGATACAGGTGTATCCAACCAAAATTGAGGTAATCTTAAAAATTCCTCCTCCAAAATCAGAAAAAGAGGTGCATAGCCTTTTGGGAAAAACTGGTTATTATCTTCATTTTAGTGAAAATTATTCTAGGATTGCATAATCCTCTATTTTCATTACTTTCAAAGGACACAATTTTTTTATGGACTGACAAATGCCAAACTTCTCTTACAGATATCAAGAAGCGTTTATTCAAAGCCCCTATCTTACGAGGACCTGAATGAAATTTTCCATTCCATATTTTGGAAGATGCCTCTGACACTACCATCGAAGTTGTACTAGGACAACGAGAGGAGCGAAACCCATATGCCATATACTACATCAACAAGAATTTGACTCCTTCCGAGTTAAATTATACATTAACTGAAAAATAATTCCTTGTTGTTGTACATGCTATTAATAAATTTTGACGTTATATTACAAACTACCAAGTGTTTATACATATTGATCACCTTGCCATTAAATATCTAATGAATAAACCCATCACCAATGGTAGAGTCACTAGGTGGTTTCTTTTATTACAAGAATTTGACATCACTATTGTGGACAAACCTGGAAAGGATGATGTCATTGCAAACTTCCTTTCTAGGCTTACCAACAATAGTGATGATTCTCCCGTTGACGATTCTTTCCTATAAGAACATTTGTTTGCAGTATCTTCTCACTTACCGTGGCATGCAAATATTTCTAATTATCTTGCTGCAGGAAAGCTATCACACCGCCTTTCTCCTAGAGAATGATGGAAGATTATTCAACATAGTGCCCGATATTCTTGGGTAGGAGGTTGTCTCTTTTAAACAGGGCAAATCATGAGATCCACAACATTCTCATCCACGACATTTTGAAGGCTTTCCATGACAAGCCTTGTGGAAAAAAATTTGTTGATAAAAGAATAGGGTATAGAGCACTTCACATGGGATATTATTGGCCTACATTGTTCCAAGATGCCACAAAGTATGTACAAGGATGTGATAGTTTCCAAAAAATGGGCCAACCCGTTGGATCATATGAAATACTATTAAAATCTCAATTTGTTATCGAACCCTTCGATAAGTGGGCCTTTGAATTTGTGGGGCCTATCAACCCCTCATATCTTAAAAAGTCCTACATCTTGGTTTGTACAAACTATCTTACCAAATGGGTTGAAGCCAAGGCACTAATCAGGTCCACTGAGAAAGTTGTTGCATAATTTCTATTTGAAGACATATGTGTTCACTTTGGAGTGCCAAAATAAATATTTATAGATGGAGTACCACAATTTACTTCCCAACTAATCAAAGAGCTCACTGAAAAGTACAAAATTTTCCACAGGATTAATTCACCTTATCATCCAAAAGCCAATGGGAAAGTGGAAAGTACTAATAAAGTTATTGAAATAATACTCACCAAGACTGTGGCTAGTCACTCTTGTGATTGGGCTGAGTGAATACTAGAGGCTTTTTGGGCCTATAAGACAACATGGAGGAACACCACAAGTTTCTTCCCATTTGAACTTGTGTATGGTAAGAGTCCCATCTTCCCTATTGGATTTGAAATTAAAACATTGAGGACTACCGTAGAGGTGAATATGTAGTTAACTTCAACATAGAAACATTGTCTATACCAACTCAATGAGTTGGATGAAATGCGCTTGGATACCTTAAATTAGACTGATATTTTTCATCAACAACACACCAAATGGCATGATAAACTTATTAAAATGAAAGTGTTTCAGAAAGGCAATTGGGCACTATTATATGACTCCAAATTTAAGGATTTTAAGGGTAATCTTTGCATTATATGGTTATTTCCCTACAAAGTGGAATGATTGAGGAGGATATCAATGGCCACCCACCTTGTGCAACTGGCTCAAAACAGTTTTTTGGCAACTTACTATTTTTAGCAATTTTTCGATTCCTGAACTTTCGAGGCCATTTTGAGGGCCTAAATGACATTTTTTCGTGATCATGCACCTCAATGATGGCCAAAGGCCCTAATTAATACCTTCAAATGAATCTTCTTGTCAATACCTTTCCAACGAGCTACCGTGTTCCCTAAACAAAAATCATATGCAAACATTACGACCCCATGAAGTTGATGTACTAACTTACCCCAACATGGCCCACATGACTTTTGGCACTTCATCTCCTAGGGTTAGGTTTTTGGATGTCTATGGTTTTGGAATTCATGCTTATTGTAAAAATACCTTCAGAGCCTCATTATAATCATCTTCTTACGAATGAGCATAGTATTTACATCTCTTCTCAGAGATAAGCCGTCACCATTCTAGCAAGCTTGTTTTCAGTCTACATTTTACAATTTTCAACATATTTCTTATTTAATAGAAACCAAGTTTTACTTCATCTCTGTTATTTTTCACTGTGTCTCTATGTTAGTATTATAAATCTTTGGTTTCATTTCGTTCCGCTCATAAATCTGGATCATGGACACAATTTTCGACAATGAGATTGTTAAGCTCACAACCATAGATGGCTTAGAGATTTTTCTACTTGCTAATGGCCATCGTCTTCAGTTGTATCACCAACCAATTTTCAAGGATTCATTTGTTTCTCATATTTTTTTAGATATATTTTTTGAAATCACTAGGGTCGAAAACCATTTTCCTACACCAACAACCACAGAATTCATGATAAAATAAAAAAATAAAAATAAAAATAAAAATAAATCTAACTGTGAAAACTCCTTTAGAGAAAAATTAGATGGGTTCCAGATGAAAACTAGCTTGTTTGTGGTTGACACTAAAAATAAAAGGATAAGTTTTCTTTTCCATTATTTTTGCTAATAATGTAGTGAATTTGTTTCAACAACTCTAGGTCCAACATCTACACAATTCGTCCAACTGATGACATTCATTGTTGATATGATGCTATTAATCATCGCTTGTTGTAACTCTACTCATCACTTTTTGTGACTCATCGCTTCCTATCACTCATTTATTTTTGTAACTTACCACTTGTTGTAACCCATCACTTGTTGTTACTCATCGCTTGTTGTTACTCATCACATGTTGTAACTCATCACTTGTTGTTACTCATCACTAGTTGTAACTCACCACTTGATGTTACTCATTTCTTGTTGTAACTCATCACTTGTTGTAACCCATCACTTGTTGTAAATCATCACTTGTTGTAATCCATCGCTTGTTGTGACTCATTTTTTGTTACTCACCACCACCACTTGCTTGTAGTTACTCATTGTCGATACTCGCTCATAGTATGCAACACCCCATTGTGACTTCGACAGATATCTTTACATGCTGAAATGATGGATTGAGTGATGAAACTCCAGTGCAATTGTGTTGAGACTCTACTTCAAACAACTGCTAGCACTCCATCTGCCACCTTTCGACCATGAACTCTGCCAACTCAACTGACCTATCTATTACTGCTATGGTCATCATCGATGTTGGTGCTTCAATTTTTGGTTGCATTCAACTGCTGACACATCAGACACACTTTACGGTAAGTACTTGACATATATGTCCTTTCCACTTGCTTGCATGACTTTAAGTTTTGAGGTGACATCAAGACTAGTGCCGCCAATCCTATCACCTCAATTGAGGATGGATTCCACCTTTAG
>SNQJ01S0008936.1:303347-317902 GCA_010110895.2 Picea sitchensis | reverse complement strand
TATCATATGATCCTCCAGATTATGACACGATATTTTCACCATTGCACCTTTATTACTAATTATAGCATAAAAACCAAGAACCATCAACTTTCCAAATTTAGGAATTTCTTCCCTAGTAGCGACTGCATGTCCATTTCCGAAACCTTCCATGTCGAAACTTCACTGATAGTAAATTAGTGAGGATTTTTACATCCACAATGGGAGGATCAACTATCCACTATGAGAAAAAGTTTCTCAACCTGCTGCGCAACCACCCCAAGGCCTATTGGATATTTCAAGATGCAGGTTGGGTGGCTTTCTTCGAGAAATTAGAGGGATTTGACAATGCCATCATCCTCAAATTTTCTCAGAATATAGAAGGAGTAATATCGATGGTGCATGGATTACATGTCGATGTTACATAGGGGACCATTGTAGAGGTTACAAGGCTACTACATGTGGGAGTGATCTCATTCAGTAGGAAGGCGTCAATCCTAGCAGCCAAGGTGATTTTTTTGAGAGGCAAAGAACAAGGAAGGGACAAAGTTAAGGGAATAGATAGAACCTCACTACACCCTCCATGGAAATATGTTTCTTATTTTGTTCATAGATACATTACCCGTGAAGGAATATTTACCACTGTCTTCAATTACCACTTTATGTTGTTATCACACCTTCAACATGGGCAGTTGCTCAACATTCCCTACTTTTTGCTGAAATCCATGAAGATAATAGCTAGCTCTATCCGTTGGTCTAAACACCCACAATCCTACATCTCAAACCATGGGTTAATCATACTCTTGGTTATCCATGCATTAGAACAAATAAATGGGATGTGGCTCTAATTCATCACCCTTGCTAAAACTAGGGATTCAACAGAGGAAAAAAAAAAAACAATACAAAAAAAATTACAGAAGATGAAAGAGGAGGGGTGGAAGGAGCTAATTCAAGACAAGAACATGTTGGTATAAATGGTGATTCTGGAGACAAGGAGTTCAAAAATGGGGGTGACACTAAATTGGAAAATTCCCATGCTGATACGACCACTGAAATGGAAATGGTAGAGAAAGAGGATGCATGAGGAGATATAGAGAAAGAGGATGCAGGAGGAGATGCAGAGAAAGAGGACACATTAAGAGATACAAAAAAATAGGATGCAGGAGGAGATACAAAAAAAGAGGATGTAGGAGGAGACATAGAAAAATAACTCAGTGCAGAGATGGCACGTGATACGAAAATAGACTAGGAAGACCTAGGGGAAGAAGAGGAAGCGATCAAGAAAACATAGACACAAGGTGACTTCCCCATTGTACAGAGTATTTCATCGCCACCTTATAATAATGAAGTGAAAAATACAGATGAAAAACCCCCTTGGGAAGAATGCAAACCCTTCCATATCGTGGAATAACCCTCACAATAGAGAAGAGGGAAAAAGAGGCCATTTTGAGGAGTTTTTGATGACTTTTTGAGAAGAAGGACCAATTCCTCCTCAACAACAGTGGCAACTCAATCATCTAAACCACCAATCACCACTACTCGCCCACAAGAACCTGCTGAAAAGACAATTGTTGCAAATGAAGGGGATTCTAGAGAAATGATTGATAGCTCCGGGCTAGGTAAAATCGAATCCTTGCTCAAATAGATTGATCATTTAAAGAAGAAAAATTCTAGGCTTAAGGGACAACTTGGGGTTATAAAGGGAAAGTTCCAAGAGGAAGAAAAACCCACAGGACTGGGAGCCCTGGATCATATTTCTCAACTTGTGGGCAAAACACTTTCCACTCTAGAACCCAAGACTGGATTACCAGAGGATAAGGATTCTAGGGAACATATATGTTCAGCATGTGGTGACATCCTTAACCAAGAAGGATATAGATAGGATGATATGATGGCACCAAGATTCATTTAAGTAGGATTTCAGAAAAACCTATTGAGGAGGATGAGGAGTCTGCTAAGATTATTGAAAATGACTAAGGTATGGTTGGGGATACTACTGCTACACAAGAACCAGTAGTACCTCACACAAAGACAACTTGGCCTAGTCAAATTGTCGAAAAAACTATTGAAAATCCACGAGGTAAGGAACAACACAGTCATAGGTAAACAGGGGACCCTTCCCAAGTTGTCATAAAAGAACCTATACAAGATACTATTGTCACACAAGAACCAATGGTACCTAACACAAAGACAACTGAACCTAGCCAAGTCAATGGAATGGATGTTGAAACTCCAGGAGTTGAGGAACAACATGGTGAGAAAGGAACAAAGAGACCTTCTGCAACTGATACATAAGAACCTGCCCAAGACAATGTTGTTACACAAGAACCAGTAGTGCCTAAAAACAAGGCAACTCAGCCTGAAGAAGAAAGAAGCTGGATCATTACCCCCAATGTTGATATATTGGTTGCTAAAACTCATAAGTGGAAGCAATTAGCCTTGTCATTTTAGGTAGGGGAAATCCCCATCAATAAGAATGAGAGAATCATTCATGACCTTTGAGAGAAATGGGAATACTAATTGGTGTTCTAGAAACACAGGTGGGATGAGTTGAAGGAAGAGAGAAAGCAATTGACAGAGCTAAAGGAACAAGTCCAACATCTGTAGGTCACAAAGGAAAAAATGTGTGATGTGGCACATGAAATATTGAATTGTAGGGGTCCCTCCCTTGCTTATCCATTGTTCATTCAAGAAAAATATATGTTTTCCCAATTAGTAGCTATGAAAGAAGATAGACCCTGTAAGTTTGAATCCACCATTTCATTTCCGAAGACATTTTTTCATAGTAGTCTTGCATGAGTTTATTTTGTTTGGAGAACGAAAAATTAAATCTTTCACCATATGTTGGAGATATCTAGTTGAGAGACTTCACTTCATTTTTCAGGAATCAAGAAAGGTGGAAGGAAACACATGACATCATAAAAAAAACGTAGACAAAGAAGACATTATGGATCAGAGGAGAACCTACCCCTGCTACTAATATAACTAGGGCTTACAATAATTTTCTTAGCTCAAAAGAACATGTCGCTACTATGAATGATGCTTGACTATTTATCTTGGACCTCTGCCCCAGGTTCATAAATATGCAGTTGAAAGAAGCTTTAGAGGGTAGTCGACTAATATGGGAAGCCTCTGATGATGAGATGAAAATAAGGGATCCTTATGGTTATACAAATTTTACCCATGCCCTTTCAATAATAAACAGGTACATGAATTGTATCAGGAACTATGGATCCATGTGGCTTGGACATAGATACAGATTCCCCTTAATATGGCTCCCTATAAGGAAGTATCAACACCTATACCAGTTAAGACAAGATGAGGATTGGTCAATAGATGTGATGATGACCGATGGATACATGTTTATTCAAGAGGACACTATTGGAGCATACCGTCTCTATAATATTAACATGCAATATTCTGACTTAGACTTTGAATGATCAATGGGATACATGAGGAAATGCAATTGCTTTAGTTGGGGGTAGAAGTTGGGTTCAAGAATTGACACCTTTACCACTTTTATTATATCATCCATGTCCTTTTCATAACCATTACTATCCAATATCTTGTATTTTTTTTCTAGGTATACTAAGTTCATATGTTGCCTCAATTCATTAAGTCTTGCTTTCATTTGATAAGGATAATGGTTGATTTGGGTATTTACTAACAAAGTGATAAGATCTTCCTACATGATGATCGACTATTAGTGTTGTTGTTACTCCCAAAGTGTTGTTGTTGTTATTCCTGAAGTGCTATTAATCCCAACAGATCAACGATGTTGTATGGAGATCGTTACCATTTTTGTTGATGTTGATCGGGTTGTTGATCCACGCAAGTCCCTCATGGAAATGACTTGTCTTCCTGGATGGTGTGGCTATTTTTACAAAGTCACGATTGTTGTATTTTTCATGAGCTTGTTTTTTCATCCCGAATTATTGGACAAATCATTGGTAAAGATATGTAATTAATCATATTTTGTTATGATCGATTATAAAAGATATTGATTATCTTATTATGTAGGACTATATTGAACAACTTGAGAATCGAAAGATTCTCAAGGCTATTCGTAATTGTCAATTTCCTAAGATTAGTTAAGAAGGGGGGGATTTTAAAACATAGTACTTCTGCTCCCAAGCTACTCTAGTTTTTCAACAGTCAATCTGGTCGATGAGAAACAAAATCTACATATGTAACTTATGATTTTGATTAACAAAGACTCGACAATTTTGTGGTTTAGTTTATGTTCATTTTAGTCGTATTTTTTGTATTTTTCCCAACCCCTTCTAAGGAGTAATGGCCCTCCTCTTTAGCAAGGTTGTTGTTACTATTCCATTAGGTATATTTATTTCATTTATGCCAAGAGTGTTACTTTATAGTTATAGTTTCATATTGTCGTTGTTAATTTTATGTGTTATTAATTGTGAATGTTTAAATGCAGATGTATATTGTTGTTACTCAATTATATCATTGCAATATTGTGAATTAGATTTAGTTAAGGGCTATTGCGTTGATTTGATGACTTGGTATTCAACTAGGCTTGGAATGTTATTGGGTTAGAATATTAATTGGTTTTAGATTTATTTCTTGTTTCGAAAAGGTGTGGTTTCCCTTAATCTGAGTGGTTTACCTTTTCAAAGAGTGTGGTTTGTTTTATTTCCAGCAAGTGATTTATTCCGAGCAAGAGTGTGCAGCGTGTTTAATTTCAGTAGTGTGATTTCATTCCCAACAAGTGTGTAGAGTATTTATGTTCAAGCAAGTGTGTTTTATCCCTAGAATGGTTTGCTTTCTTTCAATTGTTTAACTCAATTATGTGAAGAGTGCCTTTCATTTATGCAATTGTGATTTTATTTCAGCAGAGTGTTCTTAACTCAAAGTAGTGTGAGTGCGTTTCCATTCCAAGGAAAGTGTGAAGAGTGTTTCCTTTCAAGCACAAGTGTGTTTTACTCAAGCAAGTGTGATTTACAATTTAGCAAGGGTGTTTTCCTTTCAATAGTGTGGAATCTAGTCTATAGAGTGTGCTTAATTATTGAGATTTCGTCCTTCAAATTAGAGGATAGTGTCAATTAGGGAATTGTTGCCTGCATATATTTTGCACAATAACTTTGCAATAAAATAATGTATCCCAGGTTGGCAATTAATGTATTGGATGATTTAGTTTCTTTAATTAGGAAATTAAATACACCAACAACTAGGAATATGGAAAAGAGACACAGTCAGGGTTTGACCTTTGGTTTTCAGAAATCCCAAAATAAGAAAGGTTTGATGACTATTAAGTGACAAGTAAATATGAAGAATATGACTACTTGAATTACTATGATGGAAAGTACCCTCGTCCATTTGCTTGTTGTATTTCTTCTTGTAGAGTTTTCGGTTGGAGGTTCTGTGGTTGTTGAAACTAACTTTTGCTAATATGGCTTAGTTATCTTTGTCATTGTGTTTTTTAACCATAATTCAATATACTCCTGCATGCGAGCAACCATCATCTCATGTTTAATTATTGCATTGAATAATTCTTTTTCCATGTCTCTAATATCAAAACTAAGCTGGTGCAACATGTCCTCAACATCTTCAATCTTATTTACATAGCGGAACAACCACTTTTCTACTTCCTCTTCCAAATATTTAGTTATTTCATTGAACTCATTTTCCCATGAAACTTTTAAGGCATCCAAGTGTTCTTGTAACTGGACTTTAGAAAGTAGAATTGAATCGATTATAAAATTTGGGCCCCTCATCTCCTTCTTTAAATCAATAAGATTTAAAAATAAGTCACCCATTTTGGTATTTATGACATCACATTCCTCGAGTAATTACTTTTAACCATTTTGCATTAATCTACCTTAATCTAATTTTAGATGGGAGATCCTGTTCTCTTCTTTGCATATCATTCATATTAAAGATTTTGGAAGAAAATGTGCCAACAACTTCCTTGTAAAATTTTTCATCACTATCCGGGTCCTTTTGGAGATATTCTTTAAAATTCATAGTCCTTTTGGAGAGCGATTCGTTTTTGAATATTTTATCCAATATAATGTCTGATGGTTGTCAGTAACTTTAAGGCACTCTTTATTCAAGATCTTGATTACAGAGTGTCTTCTAAAGTGTCAAGATAATGGATGGTGAAAATTGGCTCGACGAACAAAGGCTTCAACAGTAGGAATTTTCTAAATATTTTATTTACTTTCAAGACTTGGTTTTCTTGTTCAATTTCATCAATAGAATACTTGAGTGCTTCTTCAATTGCTTCATGAAATTGCATGACTTTTGAGGGTCTCACCCCTTGTAATTCAATCTTAGAGTTCCACTTCTCAACAACCTTTTTATTCTTCAAGTTAATTTATTCAATTAACAATTTTTTAGATTTTTTGTTAAAGGTTGTGTGGTACAATGTAACAGATTCATCCTCAAAGACCAATGGCTCTTAAAAATCCAATTCTCGTGTTATTGCTCTATTTTCCAACAAAATTTGTGCGGCCTAGTTAGGCTCTTCTTCTTTAATGTCAACTTCCATATCTTCAGGTTCATGTATTGGAATTTCCTTCTCTTCTTTTTGATTTACATATCTCTTTCTTTTGATTTCTACAGTGGAAGTATGTGTTTTCCCAATATCTCCTTTTGAAGGGTTTTCATCCTCTCCATCACCAAAATTTCCCGAATGGGAATTCTATTGGCCAAGACTGCTTCCTTGGGTCTTGTTTTTCGTTTAAAAACTGTTCTGTGACATATTGGGTGAACCAGAGTTAGGGTTACCACTTCTCATGGTTCAACCCTTCTATTTGTACCAATTTTTAGTGCTAAACATAGTATCAAGATCATTATGATCTTTCTCAGGGATGGCTTCCATGGGGTTCTGATTATCCCCACCTCCTTCTTTAAATTGGGTAGTCTTTACAAATGATGAGTTGTAACCAACTGTAGACATGTGTGCTGTAAATAGATCATTGGGGTTATTATCAGTGAAAAATTGCTCATATAAATACATACAATGGTTGAAGAAAATACAAACACAACACAACAATTAGTATATTATCAACATTTAAAGAATCTATTCAACAATATACCAAAACAATATAAAAATACCATGAATTTATTCATTCTTCCACTAAAGATAGAGCACACACATATGCATAGATAAAAAAAGAGCTAAATGCACAAACTTCATGTCTGACGTGACTGTCCTTGAAGAAACTTGCGCCAATGTGGAAACAACGCATTTATGGAATTGGTCGGGCCTCAACCACTTCTAGGATGAAGTGTACCATGACAAGACCTCAAGGTCATCCAAGAATATCACCTTGGGGCTATTGAAAGGATGGGAAGTACCTTCAAAAGTCTCCCATTCACACTTGAAACACATTATGTAATATCTTTTTATTTTCGTATAAATATATGGCCATGGTATGCTAAAAAAAGATGGTATTCATTGTATTGTTATGTTTCCCATATGCTCTTAGAGAATCCATCTATTCTCTTGAGAGTTGCTTGAGAAACCATAGCAAGTGGTAAGATTTTATCCTCTTGAGAAGCTTGACCAAGAAGATATTCACCATTGTTAGTCACATATAGGAGAGGAAAGCTCTATTTTGGGGGACTCAAGAGCCCTCCCAAGGAGGAATAGGGGATTCATAAGTCCCACTTTTCTCCTTTGGTGTTCTGAATTCAAGGAACACTTTCCATTTGGGTAGTTATCTCTTGTGTCATTTTCATGCATCTCTTTGAATTTGTGTATTCTTAGATTACTTCCATTTCTTTGTTATTTGTTTTGTTATTTACTTTCTAGTTGAACCACTAATCAACTAATCACTTATGTCCTATCTTGTTGGCCTAACTAGATAGTTAAGGGACCTCTTTTTTCTCACCCAAGTGACCAAAATAACTCAACAATTTGATGACTTCACTAGGGAGAATGATCAAATTCCTCCCCTATTAGGCTTTTAGAGCTTTCATTCTCACTCTTTTGTGTTTATAGGAACCAAAACCAGCCCAACCTAATCCTCAGACACAACAATTCAGTCTCTGGTTGAGAGAACTCATTTTAAATGTTGGTCCCGTCATTTCTCTGCGTGTGTGCAGGTTCGGGATAAACAATCGTGCAGAACATGCATATCTATGCAGTTCCCTTTCTCTCTGTTCACACAGACTACACATTGTGTGCTACTTTCTTTAGTAAAAGCTATGGATAATCTCCTTTTTCATTGATCGTAAGGGATTTTGAAGTCAGTTTCACTAATCGCTTGTAGGTTTATTTTCTGCACTTTGTAAAAACCACAAAAATAAGGTTTTTAGTTCTTACTTACATAGGTACTTAGCCACAAACAGAAATCTAAAGGGGTAAAAAAGAACCATATCATCTTTCCCTTTCTTTGTTTCCACGTGGATGGTTTAGTATAACATTTGAATTTCAAAATTAAAACTTTTGTTTTACAAATCATCGCATTAAATTGGGATTAGGTGATTATTTTGACATCTTTGAGTATGCTCTTCCCCTTACACCTTTGAGTGATCTCGAGGAATCCAAAAAAGGGTTTCTTAAGAATTATCCATCTCCCTTTAAAATTCAATCATTTTAGGAGAGGCTAATACCTCTTAGTTTGCTTCTTTTGTAACTAAATCAATCATTTTAGGAGATGCAATTACCTCTTAATTTGTTTCATTTTACAACTAAATCAAATCATTTTAGGAGAGACCAATTCCTCTTAGTTTTCTTTTTGAAACACAACCTTAAAGTATTTGTAAGGGCCCATACATTCCCACATGTTTTACAATTTTAGTATAGTTTTAAGTTTTTAAGAAAATAGAACAACCTAAGAGAGGTTAAAGGATTTGTAAGAGCCCATACATGCTCACATATCTACAATATAGGGAGAATTTCAAATTTTTCTTAGATTAGATAACACTCTACGAAGTTAAAGAGATCAAGAGTAAGGACCCACATGTCCACCATGCTAGTGATCTAGGGCTTTTACAATTTTGCAAGGACTGTTTTGAAATTTAGTAAGTTAGAGATAAGCAAGATTTGTAAAGGACCAAGCAATGTCCACAAGTTAAAATTTTGATCACTAATTGAAAATCAGTCCACACCATCACTCCTTGCACACAAAATCACTTTACCACACACTCAATTTTTTTTTTTATTAGATACTTGAAACTATAGTATGATATTATCCCCGTGCCCACAAGTGACCTAGGAGAATCAGAAGGGTTTCCTTTGTCTATTGGAAGTATTTTTCTCACACCATTTTAATCAAAGAGTTTGGCCCATAACCCCAACCTCACAACCCATTTCACATGCTAAAAGAAACCACTAAGAAACATGTTTTTAACCTCTACAGGAGGAGAAACAAATAAAATTGTAGTTTAAGTTACGATTTTGGGGATAGGCATCCAAATAAATCCCCATTACCATTTCTCATTGAAACATAGAAGTTGTGAAATAGGATACTAAAATCCTATAAATCAAGCATTCCTACACCATAAGGCAGGGGGATAGATGTGAAGGGTTGAAGGTCAAGGTTTAATTGTTTTGTGTGTGATTTCTTGGGTCACCCAACCCTTGGAAAGCATCCATCCTGTTGTTGGAATACTGAGAGGGGGGGTTGGTGTGAATCAGTATGAGCACTTTTTACCACTTTCAATCACAATATATATAAAATTCAACTTTATCAGAAATATTCAATAGTTTATCACTTATGAATTCAATACATCATTGCATCATAAACAATATCATTCATCGGTGCATAATAAACAATCATAGATACACAATACACCCAAATTTACATGGAAACCCAAATGGGAGAAAACCACAGAATGATTTCTTACATATATCAAGAATACATTCATAGGAAGCACCAAATTCCCAATTATATATCACCAACTAGAAGGAGGCTCCAACCCCCTATTTACAGGCTCCAACCTGAAGTAAGCTACAACTCCCTGAATTCTCCAGCTACAACAGGAAGGAGGCTCCAACACCCTAGTTTACATGCTCCAACTTGAAGGAAGATCCAACTCCTTGTATTCTCTATCTCCAACCAAAAGGAGTCTACAACCCCTTTATTTACAAGCTCCAACTTGAAGGAGTATCCAAATCCCTGAGTTCTTTAGAACCAACTGGAAGGACGCTACAACCCCCTTTCCTTTCCCCATCCTGCCACCCTGAAATATAAGTGTAGACTCAACCTATCACTACCATTGATACTATCACTGCCACTATCACTGATGCATCAACCAACTTGTCACTATCACAACAACATGTCACTATCACTGTCACATCAACTTGTCATTGTCACATCAACCAATCACTATCACTATGTCACATCATCCTATCACTGCCACTATGTCACATCAACCAATCATTGTCACTCTGTCACATCAATATGTACCTGATCATGCATCAACCATGTACCATAACCCTACCATAGCATGTACTAGAACTTGTATCATACCATGTATATCAACCATGTACCAAGATATACCATAAACCATGTACTATGAGATGTGCCTCATCCATATACGATGACATGTCTCAATCATGACATACACCATGTACCATAAGATATAATCAATGAAGTGCTTCAATCATATACCATATAGTAAACCATGTGCCAAATATACCTCGAGCATGTACCATATCCTCCATGAATCAAATGCCTCAAGTATATACCATCCAAAACCATATACCAAGTGTATGTCTCAAACATATGCCAATATCACAAAGATGTGCCTCTAACAATGAACTATAACATCCATAAGCCAAGTACCAAGGATATGTCTCAAGCATGTATCAATATCATTAATACATGAAACTCAACCATATGGAACCATGTACCAAGAGGCCTCCAAGACATGCCTTAAGCATGTGCCAAACCATCCATGCATCAAATACATAAATACATACCTTTACTCATGACAAAAATCAATGCATACCATCTCAAACCCTACAACAACCCTGTTGTGTCATCATGCCTTGCTACAACCTGGACCAAACATCGTTTTTCAAAACATTTTCACAAATCCGTGACTTTCTCCATTGCGACCCGTAGATGTTTGCACCTTGCTCCACTTTGACCCATTGATGTTTGCACGTTGCTCCACTGCGACCTGTAGATAACCTAAGAAATCTAGTTTTCATACTTTTCCCTTCACTTCCCTTCAATACTTAAGACTTATCTACCTCAGATATGCTATGAAAAGATTTACCAAAATATCACTTGAAAGATATATAATCATTGAACTTGTGTGTGTAAGAATGAGAGGTTTCTTGATGTGTATTTATACTTTTCCATGTGTCTTCTTTCCTTAATTTTAGGGTCGACCTGTACTTTCTTGTTACAACCACTTTACCCTTTAATTAATGACTTGTAATTATTTATGGGCTTCTTAACCAATATTTAGGGCTTCCAACTTCAAGAGGTCATAACTCCTCAACCATGAAGAACCACATGATGTAACACCTATCGTTGGAAAGGATACAACAAGGACTATCCATCTATTAGTGTGTTGCATGCATTTAAATTGTCCTTCATGTACTTATTCCTCAAATAACTTCATGCTTCATGACCATACTCCCGGGGATTCTCAACCACTTAACCACTTAGCCATATTTCTAGGGATTCTTCTATGGTTGACTAAGGTTAACATCAATGCTTCTAGAGTTCATCTAGAGTTGAAATCAATGAAAACTAAATTTCCAACAATCTCCCCCTTTTCCATTGATTGAAACATGCATACTCCACCCGTGACCAATTCTCCTCATGTTTGAAGTTTCTCTCCCCCTTTGACATCAATGGAAAAGGGTAACTCTCTTTGGGGTTTCTACCCCTGTCTTCATGCTTCTAATATTTCTCTCCTTATCTTTCTCTTCTATCTTGCAAAGAGTGACTCCCCCCTGAAAATATACCTTATGTGAACAATATTTATGTGACTTCATGCGCTCCCCCTATCTTCATGATTTTGATCTTTTCTCTTCTGATTTTGTTCTTTTTCTTCCCCTTTGACATAAGGCTAACTATTTATGATGATTTATCTCCCCCTGTCTTCTTTTTCAAGATGTTGTGTAGATCAATGTGGGGCTTCCTGTATATGCTTTCTTTCCTCTCTTCTGGTGCTTCCTCTTGTAATTATCTAACATATATAAAAAGAATTCAAAGTTACTTAACTTCAAATATTCATACCTTATCATGTTTACTGCTTAGATATCAATGACCATATTAGTCAAAAAATTCCTTCTGGCAATGTAGCTTCTGCTAACGATTTCTCTTCCCTGTTCTACTCTGCCTTTCATGGCTTGCCTTCTTGTGACTCATTGATTCCACCTGTCAATATGCTTTTATCCACTATGATATATCTGTCTAGACCTGCCAAAGATATCATAAATCCATCTCTATCCATATGTCATAAACTATCCACGATTCTGCTACTCAACTGCAAACAATGCTAACTCGTCTGTTGATTACAACATATTTCTACTCTTCAAACTGAATCAAATATGTCCATTGATATGCTTTATATTTAACACATCCTGGAGTCTGTATGTCATTTATTGGAATATTCTATACAATCATGAACCTATTCCCGAAAAGTGTGCCAATGATATTATTTGTAACTGTCAGTTGATACCTGCATGGGAATGTGTTCCAAAAGTTTCTCCTCAAACAACCAAGATATCACAAGACATTTTGCACTTATGTTATCAAACCATTCTAAAATTGTTTTTCCAAAATATGAAAACACTTCAGACTGCTCGAAAGATAGTTCTTTGATCTATAGAACTGTTTCTTAGACTCCCCCTCTTCAATATTTACATTGTCGGGACTCTCCAATCCAGATGGCTCAGAAAGGTGGATGGAACCTCCCTAATGCTGAGTAATTTTCCTCTTCTATCATATGAATTTTGACATCTTCCTCTTCATAATATTCCTGAATTTTGACATCTTCCTCTTTTCTTGTGGATTCATCATGATCTCGTACTATTGCAAATCCTAAGAGTATGAATTCTAGAAGTACTTCATTCATTTCTTCTTCATTGACCTGCTCTTGTTTTCTTTTCCAAAACTTCTTATATCTAATATCAATGTTCTCTTTCATAGAAGTATCCACCATGCTTCTACAATCATGAGCTTTGTGTCCATAGTTATGGAATTTGTAACATTCAATATTGTATGGAGCCACATGACCATTTTTTTCTTGAATATTTCTTCCATAAGCTCTGCAATCTACAACTTTATGTGCAGAGTTATTACAAGTAAAACAATGACCAAAAAAGAAACTTTGATACCTATAAGTAAATGATCTTCTTTGTGATGTAGTCCTTCTGAATTCATGCCTTGGTTGATAAGGATCTTCTCTTATGTTTTTTCCTTCACAAAGGTTGAATATTCTTTGATACCTGGAAGTGGAAGGTCTTATTTTATATCCATCTCTTATGTAATCTTCTTCTTTTATGGAATATTCTCCTTTGAGGGCTCTTCTTTCTTGATGGGGCCTTTGATGATTTCTGTGTAACTCTTAGCATTCTCTTCAGTCTTCCTTTCTAGTAATCTGTAACATTTTTCTTCATCTTTCTTTACTAGTGATGTGAAGCCTCCTTTCTCTTCAACGTTCTTGCCAAGATTGACAACTTTAACTCTTAATGTGACAACTTTTTCTTCAATCTTCTCATAGTCTTCTTCTTTCTTCATCATCTGAATCTTCATGACTTCTTTCGTTCTCTTTGCTTCTTCAAGTTGAGTCTTCAAGGTGATGATTTCTTATTCAATTCTTCTTTCTTGTTGACTAAATTATGATTCATTCTTGTTTAAGTCCACAGATCTTTCCTTAAGATGACTTGTCAAAATTTCTTCTCTCTTATCTGCTTCCTTTCTTGTGATACTATTTTGGCTTCGTAACATTGTTTCTCTTTCAATTGATCCTTGAGATTTTCTTCAATCACTTTGGCTTCATCCAAATAAGATTTTAGATTCATGACAACCTTCCTGAATTCTCCAAAACCTTTCTTTATCATGATCAATTCTTCTTTGAGGGAATTTTTTCCCCTTATTTATTTAGTTAGCTCACTTAAATCACTGATTAGTTCAGCCTCAAGATCCACTACTCCTTCACAATATTCTTCTGAATTTGTCTGACATGATGAGAATATTTATTCTCATTTTGTCCTTGCATCTTCTTTAATATGCTTTGGCTATGTGATGTTATGATATCCATTGGAATAAAGATTATGTATATTCTCCCAACGTTCTTTGGTTGAAGAGCATTGTCCCACTTTGACTTTAATTGAATCACATAATCCTTCCAGGATGAAATCCATTGCAATTTTGTTGTTCCTTTTCAATTCCTTCTTGGTTGTATTCTTTGGAGGTTTCTTTGTAGTAGTGTATCCCGACACAACTGATTTCCAAACATCATACCCTTGTGCCTGTAAAAATGTTTTCATTCTTGTGCTCCACATCTCATATTTTAGACCAATTTGACCATCAAACCATGGTGTTCCACTAACTCCGTATCCATTATCCATGATATCCATGATCTACCTTCCAGTGATTAAACTATTTGTTGAAGGACCTTCTCTGGTACTAATTGTT
>SNQJ01S0008936.1:260339-294528 GCA_010110895.2 Picea sitchensis | reverse complement strand
TTGTGCATGGTGTATTATGGTGTATTGGTGTAACTCTTATACTATTGTTCATTGCTCATTGGATATAGTTGAATGGTTTAAGTATAAGTTGAAAAAGGTTTTAAATTGTACTTGATACTGATTCACCCCCCTCTCAGTATCAATAGTGCGTGCCCTACTACACTAATATCCCGCGTACACACACATGTTGCATGCTAGTTATCCCGCGTACGTATGCATACTACATGCTAGATAGTCTGCGTTTACCTCTAAAACTTGCAAAAAATATAATATTGCACTGAATACGATGAAGTTTATGGGATATGGAGGGTTTCCTAACCATTTTACCCCATGTAGCATTTCCCCAAACCGAATAACCATATTTTTCTCATATAAAAAGAGGTCTTGGGGAGTCATTCAATAACAAAAGCAAGAGAATAAGAAAACTATGCCAAAATCCCTTCCCCTTCTTAGCCCAAGATTTACCTCCTATTATGAGTTTTGGCCCGAACCTTCCCCTTCAACCTTTCTCTTATGCAACCCTTCCTTATTCCCTAGGTGATTTGTTGGTTGCGAGAAGATAATGTGGGATTGATGCACTTGGAGCCATGAGAAAGGAGCCCAGACTTGGTTCATGGAGCGGTTGCCGACAAAGGTTTTAATCCCTTTTGTCTTGAAATTGAATAAAAGAGTTCATTCTTGTCCCAAAACCCTATGTTTACATGATTTTGTTGATTTGTGCATTTATATCTATGTTTAAACTTTTAAAGTGATGAATATAGATTGCATATGTTGTTGCATGGTATTCCTAATATTTTGCAGGTCAACTTTGGGAGGAGACCCTTTATCTAGGAGGTGACAACAAGCGAAAGAGGTCAACACCAACCGCAAGGGATAAATGTGCACCCATTACCTCTATTTCCTTTCTCTCTCATCATTTTGTTTAGATGGTTTTGGGTTAACTTAAGGATGGAACAAACTTTTAAGGGAGTTAGTGCTCTTCCTTTACCTTAGACCCAATATAGGGGGATTTTACCCGTTGCAGATACCATGGATAATCAAGTGCTAGATTGGAATTTTTCACATTAACATACACATCTACGCAGTTCAATATATTTTATCCAACATTAAACAAACCATGAAACACATCACATATATGCCAAAAAATAGAAACGTCACCATCAAAAATATACATCCATATATATATATATATATATATATATATAAAATGGTGCCATAATCTTTCATAAAAAATATACAATATCCTCGGCCACACCACTAGGTTCAATTCTCACAAAATTCCCTCAGCATATACAAAATGGGAGCTTCAACTCCTATACATAAATCATACAAAAATATGGGCCATGCCCATACAATATAACACCTAGGGTGCCTCTAACTCTGTAAAGTCCCCAACAGGAGGATCCACTGCTAGTCCCCTGCCAGCGGGAGGTACCACTCCCCTACCCGCTGGGGGCACTACCCCTGGGGGGATGTGCCCTGTCACTACCATGCTTACTACTATATCATGATGTACCAGTGATCGCCACTCTTTCCTCCCTAAAATACACTGGTCCAGGATCCGATCATCCTGGATGTGGGGCCAACGATCCTCTGGCACCCTCTATAAAATGATCTCAAAATGATTTTTCAACTCGTCCATATCTCGGACTAAGGAGAATACCTCATCTCTAGCTAGAGAATGTGAGGTCCCTACCCCAATATCATCATATCAATGGTGTGTCCTCACCCTATCCTCCTTTTCCCGCACCTCGTCTGGCTCTTCACGAGCAAAATCATCATCTCGACCATTCGGTCCAACATTTGCAAAACCACATATAAAGGCTCAATAGTATTTTTTCATATTGATCACATTACATCAAACACATAATATCAAAAATATAATGGAAACAATCATACCTCCCCAGAAGGAAAGCGCATATCGAGATCATAGAGAAAGTCCATCCCCGCATAGGGGAACTCCAAAATAATTTGAGGGGTCTACCTCTAGATCCCATCAAAAGTCCCAGTAAAATACTATCCACCCTCCAACTCTCCATGGCCATCTAGTATCTGTCCTCTTCGCCGAGGACATGTATCTCATGGCGAGGGTGGGTACAAAATCACTCTAGGGAACAATAAGATCACCCGCTCCTAAAATAAGGCACATAACTCTGAACCAAATGAAAAATCACCTGACATCATAACAACACATTGGTCCAACTATGAAACCATACATAAATACGTCACCTTCAACCATGTGAACATCTGTCCGAACATTGACTTGTCCACTATAGAATGGTGTGCCCTAGAAATACGCTGGGTCCCCAGTGACCAAAACATCCTCACCACCAATGCACATAATAATTTAGTCTACACCAAATCAATGGATGTCAACCTAATTGACCCTCTTTTTAGAGGATCCTGCACTGAGCAATGATGCTTTGACATTGCCTTCACAGTCTCCCCCACCAGAATTCGGGACTTGACTTCTAGCTCAATGCATAGAAATGGGAGCTCTGTGATAAAGTAAAGATCCATATCCGTTGTAAAGTAGATGTCCTGACCTTGAACCACAAACACTAGTCAACGCAACCTCCACATCCCAATCAAAAAACATAGGAGCCTTGATGCAGGAGCATCTCTCCACGTCAATCAGCCAGCCAACCAGCCCACATCAGTGCACGCATTCAATGAAGAGAGGCAGAAATCTCGTTTCAAAATTTGAAATTTGAATGTAATTAATGTTGTAGGCTATTGGACCATGGAGCCGTGCCTTTGTGTAGGCATAGCTGTAGATAGCCTTGAATGTTTGTAAGGCTGAGATCTAGATCTAATTCTGGACTAGACAGCCCATTCAATGTAATTGAATAGGGTAGGTGAGTTTGGAGGGAAGAGATTGAAGAGCCCCCGCATGTAAAAGATCGAGAGACCTTCTTTGTAATATGAGAGTAGTGGTAGCAGAGTAGGTGGAGAGAGTAGAGAAGGAGCTGAGACTTTGTTAAAGTTCGTTCTCAGAACACCTTTGTAAAGAGGCATTTTTATTAATACAAACAGAAGCAGTTTTTCCTGCAAGTATTTATGTGTTGAATGAATGTCTATGTGTGTTCTTTATATGTTGTATATGTATGTTAGGAATGCATTTGCAGGGGTTGTTTGATTTTAGGGTTAGAGGTATTTGAGGCTTCACACTAGGAGGATGTGACAGAATGTTGCAGGTTCTGATAGCCGTTCACGGAGGGTGCATTTCTGAATTCTACAGGTTCAGACAAAGGCATGCCAGGAGTTCACAGTAGTTGAAATCATTGGCTCAGAGGAAGACCTCAAGGTTGTTGAACACCTTGGAGGCAGGGTTGTGTATGAGAGACATAGTTGCAGACATAAACTCTGCTGTGAGTTCTATAGAGCTCTGCCAAGTTGGAATTGAGCATATGCATAGTGATGCATTGAGGAAGAAATTTGCTGCGAGTTCATACAGAAGTTAGAATCACTGAGGATTCTAAACACTATACTAGGAGGGCATTGAGTAGGTGCCAGAGAGCAATGGAAGAACTCTTTGAGTTCTAGATTTGAAGAAGAGTCCAAGGAGAAGGATCTTCACAGGGTTGCTGAACACCTTAAAATACTTAGCAATAGGTTACTTGAGCGAAGGATTTCCAGGAGGGCATAAGAAATTATCCATCTGAAGGAGAAGGAAAAAAGGATCGAGTTCCTAAAAAGTCTGAGTAACGGGAAAGCTCAGAAGAGATAGCACTTTGCGTGCAAGGACTCTGCAAGGAGCACAGAAGTCAAAGAATTATTTAAGGATTCGAAGGGATAAAGCTCAGGAGGAACAACATCATTGAGAATGCAGGTGAGACTCAAGGTAAAGAGTTCATAGAGGAGAGGAGAAAAGGTTGAGGCCTTTTTCATTTGGAGAATTCTTCCAAGTCCGGGAAGAAAGTGCAGAAGTTCAGGAGGAAGCATAGCTGTCGTCGGATCAGCTGAAGAGATCTCCACCATTGAAGTTTCCACATCCAGGAAGCAGTGGGAGGAGCACACAGGAAGACAAGGTCTGAACTGTTAGATCTTAGTTAGAAAACTCGACAACCGTTAGATCTGTCAGGAGTTGCACGAGGGTTAAGCCTTCGTGAATAGAGTTGAAAGTCCTGAAGAGTGCAGAGTTATTGGGATTTCGTAGTTTGGTATTTCAAATGTCTTGATGACAAGAGGTCCGAACACTTCACAGTGAAAGTCCCAAAATAGAAAAATAGATATGGACCGTCCGATTGAGGATGACACGTGTCGCGAGATCACCCATTTCGAGTTTTCGGACATCAGGAAATAGAAGAGGAAGGAGTTTTTTCGACTTCGCACCTGGCGAAGTCCCGAAACGATCTAGACTGTCCATCCGTGGAGGACACGTGGAAGAGATCGAGAGTCCATCGGTATTTTGGATACTGGGGATTCGAGTTGACAGAGGATATTGTGTCACTGGAGGTCACAAGTCACGAAATCGTGAAACAATGAGGACCGCCCATCTGAGGGAGGACACGTGGCAACAATCCAGGACTTCGGGGAAAATCTCGAAAGGAAGAGTCCATCGGGATTTTAGAAATCAGGAATTCAGGAGTCCCGTTGACAAGAGGTCGGGGTCTCGTATTGATAAATCCTGAAAGAAATAGGATGAAGGTCTTATGAGGAGTGGTCACCTGGATCAGGGCATAGCCAGGAGGGGCTAATGTGACAAAGGCCATTTCAGGAAATCGAAAATCGGGAATTCGGGAGTCCCGTTGACAAGAGGTCGGGCTCTCGTATTGATAAGTCCTGAAGGGAATAAGACTGCGATCTTATGAGAAGTGGTCATACGAGTCAAGGCATAGCCCAGGGGGCTAATTGCTAATCGAAGCCTTTTCGACATTTTGGCATTTCGGTGTTCGAGAGTTCGAGAAGACAGAGGTTCTCGACATCAGAACTCTGTGAGTCCCAAAACCCGAAATTCATGGTCATGTGCAGAAGAATGTGAGGGTAGAAGAAGGACCTGTGGATCAGAAATTGAGATTCCAACAGGGAATCAAAAGGGACGCTTCGGCTCGGGGAAGGTTTTGAATGATCCTGTGAGCAGACTTCGGCCCAAGGGTCAGAAGGGGTCTGCGTCAAGTTGTGGTATAAGAGCACAAAACTTTGTTTGTATATTTCAAGCAGAGAGAAGGCAAAGGAAGACAGAGCGCTGGAGACTCTGTGATGATTGTTTGCATGTAGGAAACAATCAATAAGATAGTCAGGAAGACTGTGGCAGAGGCTGGAGACACTCAGGGTTACAGAGTGACAACAACAGGTTTTCCAGGAGGGAAGATAGACAACAAGATGGATACTGAAGGCTGTAGATATGCTGGAAGGAAAGACCCAGAGCTGATGAGCAGATCTGAAATAGATGAAGAGCTTGCTGATATAAGGGTAGAAATGGAAAATCTTGCATTTTGGATGCAGTAGAATGCTAAGTCAAGATGGGTATATGAATGGCCCATGAGGAAGCTGAAGGTAAAATGGCCAGTCAAGGAGTTGATGTCTAGAAGACAATGTAGGTTGTTAAGAGGATGGTTGAGGCATGTTGAAAACCTCAATGGACCTGAGGAAGTGGTTTAGGTATGTGAACCAGAGACTGGGAGAAATCTCAGTGGTGCTGAAGATGAATTGGGACCAACTGAAGATCTCAAGGACTGCCAGGAGGGCAGCCCAGAAATTCCCAATTTCCAGGAGGGAAAAGAGTCGAGATTACTGCAGGATCTCACAAACTGTCATGAGGACAACCAAGGAATTTCACGTTGCCAGGAGGGCAATGAGATGAGGTCACTGCGGGATCTCATAGACTGTCAGGAGGGCAGCAGGAAAATCTCAATTTTCCAGGTGGGCATGGGAACAAAAATGAGGCTATCTAAGAGTCTCATGGACTTAGAGGTGAGTTCGAATCATCCCAAGGAGCTGATAGAGTAGATGAGCTCGGAGATGGAGTTGGATCAACAGATGCAGCTGACATAGAAGGAAGATCAGAGGAATCTTATAATGATTGGAGGAATTTAGATATTCCTGCCACATAGCCCAGTTGAGGCAAGGATTTGTGTTGTTGATGGAAAAGTGACAGTAGGAGGAAGACAACCAACAGTGACTATCAAAGAAGAATTGGAGCAGGTGTTAGAGACTGCCCAAGTAGGGGAAAATATGATCATTCTAAGGAGTGGCTCAATATTTCTAGCCAGGAAGCTGAAAAGACTGCAGCACTGGAGCAACCGGAAGAAGAAGAGCAGGCATATGTGGTACTCACTCCATGGGAGATGGAGTTGGAGATGTTGGAGGATTAGTTGAACAATCCAGAGCAAGAAGAGGAGCATTCTGAGGAATCACTCAAAGACTTCAGCTAGGGAGATGAATTGGCGAAGACTGCAGTACCGAGGTATGCAACAGATAATGAAGAGAAATTCCAAGTTGAGGAGCAACTGGATGAAGCTGGAATTTAGCCAGCAGGAGAACGAGAAGAAGAGGAAGCTAAACATCAGTTCAGTAAGGAGACTGTGGAGATGAATTCTGTAGCAGAGTGGACACTTAGTTCCACATAAGATAAAGGAGATGGCATGGGAGATCATTGTGATCTGTCCATCTGCAAAAAAAATTTGCAGCAGAGGAGACTGCATGAACAGAGCCAGCCACTGGAGAAGCTGGACGAAGTTATCGAGAAGATCAGAAGGCTGATGATAGAGTCAGCAGAGACTTCCAGCAAGGAGAAGTTGGGAAGAGATGCAGCAGCAGCAACGGAAGCAACAACAACAACAACAACAAAGAGATGGAGCAGATGAATAGCTCTAGAAATTTGTTTGGGATCCAGGAGGATTTCAACAATTGAGGGTGGAAGCTCATGAGAAGGAGCTGATGAATTTTGCAGCTGAGGAGTATGATGCAGGAGCATCTCTCCACGTCAATCAGCCAGCCAACGAGCCCACGTCAGCGCATGCATTCAGTGAAGAGAGGCGCAACTCTCGTTTCAAAATTTGAAATTTGAATGTAATTAATGTTGTAGGCTGTTGAGCCAAGGAGATGTTCCTTTGTGCAGGCATAGATGTAGAGAGCCTTGAATGTTTGTAAGGCTGAGATCTAGATCCGATTCTGGACTAGACAACCCATTCATTGTAATTGAATAGGTTAGGTGAGTTTGGAGGGAAGAGATCAAAGAGACCCCTCATGTAAAAGATCGAGAGACCTTCTTTCTAATATGAGAGTAGTGGTAGAAGAGTAGGTAGAGAGAGTAGAGAAGGAGCCGAGACTTTGTTAAAGTTCGTGCTCAGAACACCTTTGTAAAGAGGCATTTTTATTAATACAAACATAAGCAATTTTTTCTGTAAGTATTTCTGTGTTGAATGAATGTCTATGTGTGTTCTTTATATGTTGTAGATGTATGTTAGGAATGCATTTGCAGGGGTTGTTTGATTTCAGGGTTAGAGGTCTTTGAGGCTTCACACTAGGAGGGCATGAAAGAATGCTGAGGGTTCTGATAGCCGTACATAGAGGGTGCATTTCTGAATTCTGCGGGTTCAGACAAAGGCGTGCCAGGAGTGCACAATAGATGGAATCATTGGCTCAGAGGAAGACCTCAAGTTTGTTGAACAACTTGGAGGTAGGGATATGTATGAGAGACACAGTTGTAGACATAAACTCTGCTGTGAGTTCTGTAGAGCTCTGCCAAGTGGGCATTGAGCATATGCATAGTGATGCATTGAGGAAGAACTCTGCTGTGAGTTCAGACAGAAGTTAGAATCACTAAGGATTCTAAACACTCTGCCAGGAGGGAATTGAGTAGGTGCCAGAGAGCATAGGAAGAACTCTTTGAGTTCTAGATTTGAAGAAGAGTCCAAGGAGAAGGATCTTCATAGGGTTGTTGAACACCCTGAAAGACTCAACAATAGGTTGCTTGAGCGAAGGATTGCCAGGAGGGCATAAGAAATTCTCCATCTGAAGGAGAAGGAAAAAAGGACTGAGTTCCTTAGAAGTCTGAGTAACGGGAAATCTTAGAAGAGATAACACTTTGTGTGCAAAGAATCTGTAAGGATCGCATAAGTCAAATAATTCTTTAAGGATTCGAAGGGGTAAAGCTCAAGAGGAACAATGTCGTTGAGAATGCAGGTGAGACTCAAGGTAAAGAGTTCGCAGAGGAGAGGAGAAAAGGTTGAGGCGTTTTGCACTTGGATAATTCTTCCAAGTCCGGGAAGAAAGAGTAGAAGCTCAGGAGGAAGCATAGCTGCCGTCCAGGAAGCAGTGGGAGGAGCGCATAGGAAGACAAGGTCTGAACCGTTAGATCTTAGTCAGAAAACCCGACAGCTGTTGGATCTATCAGTAGTTGCACAAGGGTTAAGCCTTCATGAACAGAGGCGAAAGTCCCAAAGAGTGCAGAGTTATCGATATTTCAGATTTCGGGATTTCGGAGGTCCTGATGACGAGAGGTTGGGACACTTCACAGTGAAAGTCCCGAAATAGCGAAATAGATCTGGACCGTCTGATCGAGGAGGACACGTGTCGTGAGATCACCCATTTCGGGGATTTAGACATCGGGAAACAGAAGAGGAAGGAGTTTTTTCGATTTCTCACCTGGCAAAGTCCCGAAACAATCTGGACCATCCATCCGTAGAGGACATGTGGCGGAGATCGAGAGTCCATCGGTATTTTGGATACCGGGGATTCGAGTTGACAGAGGAGATTGTGTCACTGGAGGTCGCAAGTCGCGAAATCACGAAACGACGAGAACCGTCCATCTGAGGGAGGACACATGGCAACAATCCAGGACTTCGGGGAGAATCTCAAAAGGAAGAGTCCATCGGTATTTCAAAAATCCAGAATTCAGGAGTCCTGTTGACAAGAGGTCGGGCTCTCGTATTGATAAATCCTGAAAGAAATAGGACAAAGGTATTATGAGGAGTGGTCACCTAGATCAGGGCATAGCCAGAAGGGGCTAATGTGAAAAAGGCCATTTCGGGAAATCAGAAATCGAGAATTCGGGAGTCCCGTTGACAAGAGGTCCGACTCTCGTATTGATAAGTCCCGAAGGGAATAAGACTGCGGTCTTATGAGAACTGGTCATATGGGCCAAGGCATAGGCCAGGGGGCTAATTGCTGATCGAAGACTTTTCGGCATTTTGGCATTTCGGTGTTCAGGAGTTCGAGAAGACAGAGGTTCTCGACATCAGAACTCTGTGAGTCCCGAAACCCGAAATTCATGTTCGTGTGCAGAAGATCGTGAGGGTAGAAGAATGATCCGTGGATCGGAAATTGAGATTCCAGCAGGGAATCAAAAGAGCCGCTTCAGCTTGGGGAAGGTTTTGAACGATCCTGTGAGAGGACTTCGGCCCATGGGTCAGAAGGGGTCTGCGTCAAGGTCCTCCTATGACCTCATAGGAGCACAATACAAAAACTTCAGTAGGCTCGCCTAGGACAATATACATCGAATTTGGGCATTATCTTCCACCTCTCTACCTCTAGTGAATAATCATGTTTTACTCGCACACCTGTTTCCAAACCAAAATGTAGAGTTAGATCAATCACCAAATAATTCACCAAATATCATAGTTTTGTCTTGTGTGTCTGTCTGCTTAGATAGGTTCACAATATTCGCAACTGTCTCACTGATAGGCACGTAGAGTTGTGTGGATGCTTCTCATATAGTCATGCAGGGTCTACACAGTTGTTAGATTAAAATTCACATGGTATGCATGTTAGATAGCTCGCGTTTACCTCCAAAAGTTGCAAAAAATATAAAATTGCGCCGAATCCGACAGAGTTTACAGGATATGGTGGGTTTCCTAACCATTTTACCCCTTGTATCCCATCTTGAAACCGAATAACCATATTTTTCTCATATAAAAATAGGTCTTGGGGAGTCATTCAAGAAAACAAGCAAGAGAATAAGAAAACTCTACCAAAATCCCTTCCCCTTCTTAGCCCAAGATTTGCATCCTATTTTGAGTTTTTGCCTTAGCCTTCCCCTCCATCCTTTCTCCTTATGTAACCCTTCCTCATTCCCTAGGTGATATGTTGGTTGCAAGAAGCTAATGTGGGATTGATGCACTTGGAGCCATGACAAAGGAGCCCTGAATTGGTTCATGGAGTGGTTGCCGACAAAGGTTGTAATCCTTTTTGTCTTGAAATTGAATAAAAAAGTTCATTCTTGTCCCAAAACCCTATGTTTACATGATTTTGTTTATTTGTGCATTTATATCCATGTATAAAATTTTAAAGTGATCAATATATATTGGATATGTTGTTGCATGGTATTACTAATCTTTTGCAGGTCAACTTTGGGAGGAGACCCATGATCTAGCACGCGACAACAAGTGAAAGAGGTCAACACCAACCACAAGGACTAAAGGTGCACCCATTAACTCTCTTTCATTTCTCTCTAGTCATTTTGTTTAGATGGTTTTGGGGTAGCTTAAGGATAGAACAGTCTTTTAAGGGAGTTATTGCTCTGCCTTTACCTTAGACCCATTATTGGGGGATTCTCCCTGCAGTAGAATTGGCGACTCCACTGGGGAGTCTCTCTAGCATCTCAGTGGGATATTTTGGTTTGATTTGGTTTTTTCAGCTTATTTTTGAGTTTTCCAAGTTCACTAAGTCAGTTAGGGTCTCTGGTCACCTTCCAAGTGCCTACCAAACTTCCCTTCCCAATTGGTTATCCAAACATATTTTCTTTTTGAAAGTTTGCAGAGGTGTATGTGCCATGTCCTTTGTATATCCCATGTATATACACAGTCTGCATAGTATACAACCCACATACATACACAGGCTTCTTGTGCTCAACATGCATCTCTGTGTTTTGGAAGGTTTTTTCTTAAAGGACTTTTTCTTTCCTGGAAAGAAGCTTTGTGCTTCCCAGGCCTTCTTGAACTCTTCGGGGTCCCTGTTAATTGTGTTTGGTTGGGTTAAAGATTCGATTTATCTTTCTCTTTGAAAATAATCCATGATGTTTCTTTATTTTCTTTTGTTTGCTTTGAAGGATTAGGGTGAACCTATAAGCATTAGATCCTACCATAGATTCCAATGAATCCCTATGTTCAGGAAATGGTTTAGGGTCTGTATTAGTCTTGGGGTTTATTTTCTCTTTATCTTGTTTGTGCTTTCAAAAATGAAAAAAGATCATTTACTTGTGATTTTATTTCATAAGCATTCAAAATAAATAAATTATTTCATTTAGTTATGCATTTTTGTTTGGTAGTTGTAGCATAGGATGTTTATTACAAAAGAAAAGAGTTCTTTTTCAAAGTCCCTTCTTTGCTATTTCCTTGAAGGTTTAGTAGTTTTCATTTACATTGTAAAATGAAAAGAGCATTCTAGGAAACGTTTGCATTTTAGGATCTTGGAATACTATTTCGAAAAGTTTGCATTTACAAAGATTTAAAATCCATTATTTCAATTGAAGAACCTAATTTTCTTTTACATGAATGATATAAAGTTTTTTCTTCTCTTTCGTCTCTAGTAAACACCATAAGTTTCACGTCCATACCATTCTGAGTAAATCAAGGCAATTAAAACCAATGATTAACAATTAAAATCAACTAGACTTTTTTTTGTAGGGTTCACCAAGTAATCTAGGATCTAGGTCCTTGAAATATGTGTGGAGAGGAAACTCTTCAAGGCCGCTTAAACAAACATAATAGTTTGTGATAGGGAGTGTCAGAGTTAAGTTTCGTAAGAGTCATCCGGGACCCCCCTCTAACACAGGGGATAAACATGAGGTCGCATGAGGAAAGGTAAAGGAGATATCCCCTCCAAAGCTGAACCAAGCGTAGTGGGGGTCGTATATTGAGTGTCATTCTTGGGAATTACGTCGATCGCATTTGACTATGAAGCCTCATGTACCTCAAATCCGTTCGAGATCCTTAGTTGTCTTCTGGACCATTTTCCTTTGGTACCCCTTAAAGGCTTCTAACTTTGTTATCCTACTCATTATGATCAACCTGACTGTCGACTGTACCTGCCTGGTGACTGACTGCGAGTCAGAAACCTAGTTTCCTATTTTTAGGGACTTACACGGGTGACTGCGGGGGTATATCACGATACCTAGGGAAAAAACTAAATCACGCTTCGCAAAGTATAAATGGAGGTTTTTTCCGTGTTCGAGTTACACTTGCAGCGGTAAGTTTCTATAGTGTCGATTGGCATAACTGTTCTTCCTTCCAGTCAATTGTTTTCTTGATTTTCCGTAAGGAATTTTTTAGTGTGTGCTCTATGTTTCGCGCTAGCTTAACCTTACAGTGTTAGTTGATCATTTCACAAGGTGGAAGATCAACATCTACACCATTCGCGTAGGCTTCAGGGCCTTCCACCGATTAGTTTGGAGCCACCTACGCCACCACTGAGGCATAGGATAGATCAATAGAGTTCAGTCAAAGTGACTAGACCACATGAAACTATACCCGATCCCAATCCTAGAGAAGACTTTACTGCACCAGGGGAGTCCATCATTTATGACCTCAAAGATGAAGGCTTTATTCCCGCAAACCCTCCGATCACTAACTTATCGACACCGCTTCTAATTCAGATAATCCCTCCTGAGGTGAATTCACCTGAACGTCCAGTTTTTCGACGAGCGACAATGGAAGAAAATAGTGCTACTTCATCTGGGAGTCCTCATATTGACATCTCAGCTGTTGTAGGAGGGGTTGTTGTACCTCCTCCCCCACCTGCTCCTTCAGGACTATGGATGTACAAAAACACACTACTTAGGGCAGTGGCACAATCCCTTCAACAAATTTGATCATAGTTCCCTCTATCCATAACGTGTCTGGTGCTCCCTTTTCATATGGGATGTCGGGTTTTGACTCCATTTCAGTCCTAACTTACTTTACTCTACAAAATATTGGTATGGCGGAATGGATATCTAATTCTGCTCTATAAGGATCTGTTGTGGGCACCACTACCCAATTCAATGTTATCCCTTATGACGAGGTTCATATCCCTCCTCCATTCCCTTCGCTCGGAGGTGCTTTCCAGTAGCTAATCGAGTTTAATACCAACTCTAGTTTGTTCAGTGGGGTCTATGCCTTTTTATTTGTTTGATGCTTTTGGAAATAACTCTTTCTCGTCATCTAGTTTCTCAATAGGGGGAAGCCCCATTTTTGGTCAACCAAACCCTACGCAAGGTTTCATTCCTTCACACGGAGCGATGAAGGGAGTTTACTCCTCACAAGGTATTGGAAATATTTGAAAGGGTTCATTTCCCTCACAAGGGATGTCGATCGGGGGAAAACCCTCCCACACTCAGTGGAACCTCGTGCATGGTTCAATACCTATTCCAAGAGTGTCGAATAGGGGAATCCCCAACCAAGGTCCTTGGAATACTGTGCAGAGAGGAATCCCTACACAAGGAATGTCATCCAACGATCTGAATCAGTCGACGATGCAGAATCAAACGCAAGATATTTTTACTGGACATGGCCACCATGGTTTCTACCAAAACCCTAGCCAACAACCAAAATTTTCTTGGAAACCTGGTGCCAGCCAATACCCAAGCCCCTCTTTTCATTTGAATCCACCACAACCTAGACTACCTTTCCTGGCAACTCAACATTTTCTTGACTTGTGGAGACTTTTAAATGACCCAATATGTCATGATCCACGTTGTCCCCCCATGCCGAATAAGTCACCCTCAAACATCCCTAAGTTCAAAGGAAATCCTGACGAATATCCAGGTGATCATGTTACTACATTTCATTTATGGTGCTCATCCAACTCGTTAAAGGATGATTTCGTTCAATTGTGTTTGTTTCAATGCACTCTTATAGGGGGTGCTGCAAAATGGTACATCGATCTCGATAGCTCGAAGTATGCTTACTTTAACAACCTGGATATGGTATTCTTAAACTATTTCCAGTTACCGGTAAGATACGATGCCGCCACTGAGTTGCTAGCCAACTTCGAGCAAAAACAATCTATTAATATCTCGAATCACATCCGAGAATGGCGATGATGAAAGAGTTTTATCAAAGTTAAGGTCCCTCCCACATTTTTTCTCGAGTGGTTCTTAAATTCCTTGGTTCCTTGTGTATCCAAAGACGTTACGATGTCCGAGTTTTTTTCAAAGAAGAGGCTATCATGAGAGCCCAACAACTGGACTTGATTTACTCTCAATCCAGTATGCTATACGAGATCCTGCCTGATGCACCATGATCGACATTTGCCAATACCAAATAGAAGTTTGGGCCTCATGCCGACGACATAGTAGGCTCAACACAGAGAAATCCCACAGATCAGTTGACTAATGAGTTACGACAATTATCGATTCAACAGACTGTGGCCAAACAAAATCCTAATTTGGCTTCTCCTATAACCCAAACTTCATATGTACACAATGTGCAATCGAAAAATCCCAAGGGTAACCAACAAACCAAGGAAAAGAGGAAATCTAAAAACAAGAAGGGTAAGCGGGATAAGAAGGATGAAAATAATGTTGGCGAGGGAAAAAATGAAAAGAGGAAGGTGGAGTTTATGTGTAAGCTTTGCATGGACAACCACTTGACTCACCAATGCCCTCGACTTGAGAAATCTAAAAATCTATTGGCACAACAACAGTCTGTCGTGTTAACCAACCCTTTTCCGCAAGGGAAAATTTTGGCTTAAGCTTCCTCATCCACAAACATGCATGGGGGAAATCAGGGATCCCCTGTGCCTAATACTAACAACGGGGCCACAAACGTTTATATGATGAAATTCAAAGCTCATCTACAAACCAGGGATCATAATTACGAAATTCCATAATCTGTTGAGAAGGGAAAATAAGCCTCCAACCCACTGCCTCCTCTTTAAATTGATAATAATGTGGGTGAAACTACGACTCACATCCCTAAGGGTGCATTAAAAAAGGATTCTCACAACCTAAATTCAAGGGTTTTTCAGAATTACTCCGCTATGGAGGATCTGGCACAAACTCCTTGTGCAATGTCTGCTCTGGAAGTCCTCCAGAGTTTCCCCTCACAAGGAAAGCGTTGTTGTCTGCCTTGGGAGCGGTCAAGACTACTAACTCAGGAATGATTGTTATTGACCCTACATATTATAAACCTCGTCTTCCTCACCACGTTTCTTTTCATATAGTAGTGGTGTATGCCACAAAATCGTTAACACGAAACATTTTACGTATGGTAGTTGATGAGTGTTGGGGGTAAACATTGTCCTTTAATAAGTTCCCAATCATTTAATTGTCAACCCGAGAGGTTCGTAAACTTACGAAGCACATGCATAGTATATGCAGGATTGAAGCTAATTTAACCTAATCTAATTTTGAAGCTACAACTAGAATTGAATTGTTAATCTAATGCGGGAAGCTTAAACACATGACTTGGAATTGAATTGTTGAAACACACGACTGAAATGAAATCGTGTAAATGAAATTAACTTGGAAATGGAAAATTGCATCAAAGGAAAACAACATGTGAAGAGAAACAAGGCAAACGTGTGAGCTCACACTAACAATAAATAAATCTCAATTACATTACAATGATTAAATGACAAAATCATTAAATCATGAAACTAATCAAAGAAATGACTATGAACCAAATGACTAATTCCTATCATTGATTTCTAATCGTTTTCCAATTTAAATATAATCTCCTTCTAATCCCAAAATGACTAATTACTTTCTCATCCTAATGACTACTCCCTCATGAAGAGAGAGCACTCTCTTTTATACATGAGATGTTTGAAAATAAGATAAGCATCTCATAATTACAGATCCACTTTTCTCTCAACCAATTTCCCATTATTAAAAAATATGATCCCTTCAAATCCTCACACATATCTCTCATAAATATTGGATAAGATATGCTATCCATTCCCCATGATCTTCTCCTTGAAATAAGCTTGAATAATTATCTCCTCAAATCTTGAAATGGCAGAGGAAATATTCAAGAAGTCTTTTTGAATTAATCCTTCACATATTCCTACACATTACAAAGCTCACACATTTTTGAGATATATATGAAAACATGTTGATTTTCTAATATTTAATCATAAATTCTCTTTTAATAGTAAAATGAATAAAGTGGAAAATAATAAGGTGAAACCCAAATTTATTTATGAAAATGGTATAATGAAAGGTAAATGGAATAGTGGAATATGGATGAATGAGAGGAATAGTGAAAGGAAAATAGGATGAAAATGCGACATTTGTGAGACCCAACAGTTCCCCCCAATTGAACTTGTTGCATGTCCTCATGCAACTGTGCATAAAAAAACGTTTTCTTCTCAATTTTTGGCTTTGCATGATTATATTNCATGGTTATTCTTTAGGACTTTTGGCTTCTTAATGAAATCATTCCATGATGTGAAATACATGAGTAAAAATTGATGTTTCTGATGGTTGGTTCTTGTGTCACAACCATGAATATACCAAATGTTGGTTCTTGTGTTAACAATATTCATATCATTTACTTGTTTTCTCGTTGAAATAATATTTTAAGCACACATGCATTGGAAATGATAAGCCATCAACGTGCATAAGAAAGCCTTTTCTTCATGTTATGAATCATGCCAAGATAGATCAATAGATGGAATAAAAGTGCAACAAAGTGTAGTTCAGAAGAGACATGTTGGTCAACAATATATGAGGTGATGAATGTGTAAATGGAATCAAATGGTAATGAATATCGCCCCCCTCCCCCAACCGAAGATGTGTTATGTGTATGAAAAGGCGAAAGGCAATGGAACATGGTGAGGGAATTTTCCAAATTCATTCATTCTAGCATGTAAGGAATTTCATGATTAAAGAGTAGAAAACAACATACCTCCACTTACCCAAAAATTAGATGAACTATGCAATAGGGATGTAGCTGTTGCTGGATCAGGAAAAATGTGATTGTTGTTGTCGCTGTGACTGAATCATGGAATGTGAAGTGAAGGAATCTAAACTGCCAATTGGTTGTATGAATCAAAAGATGAAGTTTGAAAGTGGAATTGTGGTACTCTCAGGCTGGAAAAATACTACTACAACCACTGATGGAGTCATGAAAAAGTGTATAGTCTTCACCCACTACTGAACCCGATGGTACAATTCTAGTCATCCAAATTAATGTGTCAATGTCAAGCATGAAAATAAGTCATTGGATTACCGACCATTGATGAATGTCATTAACCAATGCGAGGAAAACTCACCATTGATGTCAATGAGTGCCAAGGTAAATAAGTACATCTTGCGAAGTGAGAATATATGTGTTGATGTTGACCCACTTGCAAGATCTAACGATCAAGGTACATTGATGGATTCCCATGATTGTTAGCGAGATAACTTTCCATTAAGGCATGCAAGCCTCAAGGTACTCATAAGGACTCTAGTCTCTATCCCAGATAAGGTGTTAAGGTCGATGGGGCAAGACTTGTTGAGAGGTGGGCCTTAAGGAATCCCACATTAGTCAACGTGAGTTCGTAAAAAATTATTGGTAGGACTATAGATGAAAATATCTCAGTAGCAACAGTGTTTAAGAAAAAGAGAGCAAAAAATGTAGTCATCGAAAGGAAGCTGGATGGTTTTATTCATAAGGCAAAAGATGAACTGAAAAATGGGGCAAACTGTAAGCGACTTAGAAAGGTAGGCATGTGTGAAGTCATGAAGGATAATGCGATGAAAGGTGGAATTCATCATGGACGACTAATGTACTTTGAAGGAGAAATGTGGGTAAACAATTCATGACGCAAATGGTTTTATGAAAGATTTATGTGCAACAACAAATGTCATGACTTGTGTGATGAAAATTAGCTCCTTCAAGATGTCAACAAAGAATGTTTTTCTGAAAAGTTATGTGATTCTTGAAAATCACTTCAGCATGAGATTGGATTGTCTTCAAACCTGTAAAGGCTTAGTACTAATCCTGCACGAAAACAATGAGAGCTTTGAAAAATATAAAATGCAGGAATGAGTACGAATGCGAGCAAATCAAATTTCAAAAAATGTGTTTTACCTGTTGCCCTTTGCATGCAAGTTTCGTCGTCGATTGTTGTTGAAGTGACGCAAGAAACCAAGTTAGCATAAATGTAGAAGCATTATTTTGATATCGTTTTCAACAATCCATTTTCAATTTGTATTATTATTATTATTAATTTTTTAAGTTTTGATTTGTTTTTTAACTCATCATTATATTATTTGATTAAAATAAATATTTACAATTTTTCACTGCAAATTTATCATTTCAAAATACATTTGGATAACTCTCCCTTTTGTAGCAATGGATTGAAATAAGCTTTTGTCATTATTTTAATCTAAACTTATCTATAAACAAGATCATCTATCCATAGTAAATACAAACTTTCAATCCATAATAAATTTAAAAACATTAATAAATACATAAAAGTCAAAATATATGGCCGTACAATAAAAACAATTCTCGGGCCCATAATTAAAGATTTCCATGGCCTTATTTACTTAAAAGGGAATAATTGAATATTTCCACACGTTCAACAATTAAAACTCATCTATCACCCAAGATTTCAACATAAACCATCCACATCAACATTACCCCAACAGAAAGGTGTGTCTTTGAAGTTGGCTTAGTCATTTTGTTTGTTTCAAGTAATATTAGGTGTATCAAGGCAATGCAATTTTACAACAGTCACTGTTTTTCTGGCCTATACGACCATCAAAGGATCTTTCACTGCAAACATGATGACAATTATTGCAATCAGCGCCATAAACACTTCCAAGTTTCTCGTTCTCGCCATTAAGAGATTATAATTTCTCTCAAACTCTCACTCCATAACTTCCCCGTGGAATCAAAGAAGGTCCTCATCTGAGCTACCATTGCACCAAACCTAGTGGGAAACCCAAACAATAGCCTATCTTCGACAATCATCTCTTCAACAATTATGATAGGAAAGGACGCATCCTTGGGAGCTTCCTTGTGAGAGGATATCTAAGCTCAAGGTGGATACTGGAAATCTCAGCTACATAACCCAAGACTTCGAACAAGAACTGGAAATAGCTAGGGCCACACCTGGGTACTTGGAGAAAAATTTCAAATTGCCAGATGGGCTAGCCATAACCATCAATGGTGGAAAATTCCAATACAAAAAATTATTGTTCCAACGTTATGTCATCAATAAGAAAGGAAGAGAAAGTCACCTAGACTGTACACATTAGCATCGATGCTCCCTCTAAAGGCACTCAAAAAATGTGAAAGAAGGAGATGTGGAGTTTTCAAAGGGCGTGTCTGTCTGGATTCGAGCGTTCGCCATCCATCACAACAAGTATGTATGGAAAAAATATTCCAACTAGTTCAATCCACAATGGTTTTTCGAGGGCATGCGATTTTAGGAGTGATGCATGTCCAACCCACGCATATATGTTTTGTTCAAAGCCTGGGTGAATTTGGATGACTTAGATGCTTCATTGGGAGAATTAGATTCGACATTGCTAGAAGTCAGATTGAGCTCATCCCAGGCCTCAATCCATGTTACCATGGCATCTTCTAGCTTCTGGAAATAAAGATCTACTTTCCCAAGACTTTCCTTTACCTGTTTTGATGATTCAATGCAACATTGTTGCATGGAGGTACATTCCTTTGGGAGGGTGGAAGATTGGAAAAATGGAATTATCTCCTCTTGCCAAAATATTCCCTTGTAATATATCATTCTCATGCTTGAAATATATGCCAAGCCTTATTCTGCCATTGGATTTTCTAGGTAAATATCTTTCTAGAAGTGTTGTCCAGTCAGTGCTTGTCTCTAGATTGTTGACAAATCCTATTTCAACAAGTATTTGTAATGCAACCAGTTGCGCTGTACCATCCCTCCCAAAAGGATAATTGTCTAGTATGTATTCATGTTTTATATGCACATAGGAAAACTGCACAAACATTGGTTTTGTTATCACTTCATTGGATTCCCGAAACAACCGCTTCTTGAATGAAAACTTGTAAAGCAAAATTTCACCCTTGCTACGGTCTTTGGCCGCTTTAAACTCAGAAAGAAGATCACCTATATATTTGTTGTAATCCAAACCTATGTATTCTTCATTTCCATGATCAAGTGACTTGGAACCAGTAACAAAGTTTTGGCACTCAAATAGATTGAATGTATTGAGATCTGCAAATGCAATCCAACAGTCTTCTTGATATGAAAATATAGCTATTCTAGAAATAAGAGATGTGGTTGTCGCTGGTACTTGGGAAGTGGTGGTGGCTTTAAGTGTGAGAAAACAACATTTGCAACAACTCGATCCAACAAGAATGACTGTGGGAATCTGGAGAACGAATATGAGGTAGCCAATCACAGGTGGGAGGCATTGTTTGCGAAAGGCATGAGGTTCAAAATTTAAACGTGAAAACCATAATTGATTCTCAGTCAGAGCTATAAAAAAAAAATTCAAACCCTATGACAGGTTGGAGGAATAACATATGGAAGATTGTTATTTGAGTTGGTGAGCAACATCCATTCAGGTGATTATGGGTTGCATATCGACCAGATCCAATCTATACCATAGGTTACGGAAAGGGGTGGACATATTGTGATTTTGTGGGATTGGGATCCCAAAGATCTCGCGTGATGGTTTGCACGAAAAGATGCAACAATTAAAACCATCGCTATATATGTATATGATCGAGATCTTCGTGCTACCATTCACTTCCCTACCATTTTGGGTTGATTCACAACAAACACACAAGATTAACAGATTGAGCTCAAATCCATTAGTGATCTGCTAGTTGAGGATCTAGGGAAATGAGTTTTATTACATCAAAAATGAAAACCTCGACTAGAGATTCAAGTTGAAGTTGGCTACGACCAAGTGCCTCTGGCGAACCAAATTCATTAATGAAAAAACTGTTAAATCGATGAGGCAGATTGCAACAATGTTATTATTTTTTTATAGCAGGTTTAACGTGTAATATCGAAAGATGAAATCTAGTGATAGGAGCGACGTTTGCAGGTTTAGCGTGGAAATTCAATAAAATTTCAGAAATGGCATGGATTTTTTGTTCTATAGCTTTGCACTTGAAGGTTTCATTCCAGGTTACATGATGAAGGCGAAAAGATGGAACTGTTGCCACTCAAACTAGGCTGAGACAGAAGCTATTGGAGCCGAAATAGATTTCAAATGATAGGGTCTTTGCATTTAGCTACCATTTCAGTCTAAAATTCTATGCATTTTGATGATTTTTTTTAAGTTTTGTTTTTGTTTTATTATTGTTATATTAAAATCAAAACACAAAGCTAATTTATTTCATAATTTTTTAATTATTATTATTATTATTATTTTTAACCTTTTATTCCTATAAAATTAAAATTAAAAGGGTCCTAATTCAATCTAAATTTTTTTGGTGTTGTTGTTTATATATATATATATAATTTGTTTTATTGTATTATTCCTAAATTTAAAGAAAAAAATAAAATTAAAGCAATTCTAATTCTAATGAAGTTAAAGAAAATAAATTTGTTAGAAAATGGAGATCTCAAAAATTAAAACATCACGCTAGAAACATCCTACTTTCTGATCCTCGAGATCGCACGAAGCGCAGAGGAGAGCATACTTATTCTAAAAAAAAAAAAAAAAACTGAAAATAACATCCTACCTACTCTACTCTAATTGAAAGTTAGAAATTATTTACGTGTAGTCAAATATCCAATGTAACCATACACACAACAGTAATAAGAATATATTCATTGTCAATTTTGTGAAATGAAATCTAGAACAAAAAATAAGAAAATTTAGTTGTTGTAACTATGAATTAACTAAATAAAAACAAAAAAATTGATCTAACCTAATGCTTACTTGGAACCATTGTTCAATAAGGCTTTCGTAGGCATGATTTCCCTCCTTCGGATCATGCTGTAACTCCTCTTCATCTTCCTCGATCTCCTGCTCTAATAATTGTTCTCTGTTAGATGTGCAATATTCTTGGAATGTATATTCTTCGTTTACCTCAGGAGGAGTAATTAAGATTTCAGCTTCTTTCAAGATCTAATCTTCCAGAGAAGAGGAGATCCCGGCTTTTGCTAGGATCTGAGTGAGTTGTTCCAAGCTTAAACTCGTTGTTAAACCATATTGCAGAAAATAGATTCTTACAACACCCAAAACTGAAATCTAAATGAAAAACTTAAATAAACCCACTCTTGGTGAAACAAATAAAAAACACTCTTTTTGAAATAGATGAACATCACTCTTCACATTAGCAGAGATCAAACACTCTTGCAGAAAAAGTAAATCACACTTTGCGGAAAATTAAACACTCTTTGCGAAAAAGAAACACACTTGCATGAAAGGAACAATCAAGGCTTTGGAGAAAACTCACTATAGGGGCCGCACAGGTTCTTACCTCTCGTCTTACTGTTTCTCCTCCCCCAAGTTGTGTAATTTAAAAGACAACCTACCTATCTAGACCTCAATCCATTTAGCACCTCCCAGACAACGATGTGAAAATGTTGGGGGTAAATATTGTCGTTTAATAAGTGTCCAATCATTTAATTGTCAACCCGAGGAGTTCGTAAACTTAAGAAGAACATGCACAATATATGCATGATTGAATCTAACTTAACCTAATCTAATGTTGAATCTACAACTGAAATTGAATTGTTAATATTATGCGTGAAGCTGAAACACACGACTTGGAATTGAATTGTTGAAACACACAATTGAAATGAAATGGCGTAAATGAAATTAACTTGGAAATGGAAAATTGCATCAAAGGAAAACAACATGTGAAGAGCAACAAGACAACACGTGTGAGCTCACACTAACAATAAAGCAATCTCAATTACATTACAATGATCAAATTAAAAAATAATGAAATCATGAAACTAATCAAAGAAATGACTATGAACCAAATGACTAACTCCTATCATTGATTTCTAATCATTTTCCAATCTAAATCTAATTTCCTTCTAATCCCATAATGACTAATTACTTTCTCATCCTAATGACTACTCCCTTATGAAGAGAGAGCACTCTCTTTTATACATAAGAGCTTTGAAAAGAAGATAAGAATCTCATAATTACAGATCCACTTTTCTCTCAACCAATTTCCCATTATTACAAAATATTATCCCTTCAAATCCTCACACATATCTCTCATAAATCTTGGGTAAGATATGCTATCCATTCCCCATGATCTTCTCCTTGAAATAATCTTGAATAATTATCTCCTCAAATCTTGAAATGGTGGAGGAAATATTAGAGAAGTCTTTTTGAATTAATCCTTCACATATTCCTACACATTACAAAGCTCACACATTTTTGAGATATATATGAAAACATGTTGATTTTCTAATATTTAATCATAAATTCTCTTTTAATACTAAAATGAATAAAGTTGAAAATAATAACGTGAAACCCAAATGTATTTATGAAAATGGTATAATGAAATAATGGAATATGGATGAATGAGAGGAATAGTGAAAGGAAAACATGATGAAAATGCAACATTTTTGAGACCCAACAATGAGGGTGCCTCGACTTGCATGATTTCATTGGCATGTTGGAAGGCCATCAACCAACCTATGTTGTATCCATTGCCTATGTTTATAATTGCATTTGACGGTCGATATTTTAGACCACATGGAATAATTCCCTCCTTCCCCATGTAGTTGGAGGGAAAATTGTGTGCGTCGAAGTAGAAGTAGTCGATGCGCCTCTCAACTACAATATTTTGTTAGGGAGAAGTTGGACCTACTCTATGACATCAGTTGTATCCACCATTTTTCGGGTCCTATTTTCTCCTCACGAAGGCCATATTATAACCGTTGATCAGTTATCCTTCTCCTGTCCCAACCCTTCATCGAGGGCACCCACAGTCCCGATGAATGACAACCCACAACCAGGTACTGTAAACTTAGGTGTCATATTATTTCCATATTTAATGGGGAATTTTGATTATCTATCGCTTTCTAATGATGTCAAATTTATTTTGAATGTTCCCGACCAGCTGAAGGCTAGAATTTTTCAAGTCACATCTTTTAGAATGAGCTACTTTAATGACCCATGGATTTTACCTTCCCCATTGGCTTCGATGGAAGGGGTAGGGAACCCTGGAATGGCTATGCCCTTATCCGTTGTTGAGGTTGCGTACAATATTGTCCAACAAGCCTCAACCAACCCTGATCTGTCTCCCCCATATAAGCTAGATGCCATTCTAGAGAATATTTGGGCTCAAGATTCTCTTGCGACTTATGATCCTCTAGAATTAGTCCTACCCTCCGACGAGGCTATTTTAGAGGCAATGATTGGGCCAGAAAAACCTTGGGATGATCTTCACCACAGATCTTATTTCTTACTTGAGTTGAAGAAAATAGAGGTAGGAGAGTTCATTACGACCATGAATGGAGATTCCCCTTATTCTATTAACCCTTTGGCCATGCACAAAATCTATGTTGAGGGAAACATGGCAAGTATAGATGAAACAATTCCTATAGACATCTCTAGAACCCATGCCATCATGGAAAACGTCTTCGTTGGAGCAGATTGTTCTCCCAAAGAGATTCATTACATTGAATTATTTAAAGAGTTTCACGACGTCTTTTCCTGATATTATGAGGAGATGCTAGGCATTGATCCATGTATCATTGAACACGAGATCACAACTTACCCTGATGTTAAGCCAGTCCGATAGAAGCTTCACCTGGTTAATCCTTGGAAGGTAGCGACGATCAAGGCTAAGGTAGAGAAACTCATCAAGGCTGGTTTCATCTATCATGTGAAATTGACATAATCGGTGTCGAAACCTATTCCTTCCAGCAAAAAGCAAGGTACGATCCACGTATGTATGGAATTTCATGACCTAAACAAAGCTTGCCCGAAAGATAATTTTCCAACCCTATTCATTGACCAGATTGTCGATGAATTTGCGGGTTGTGAGGTCTTTTCTTTTATGGATGGTTTTTCTGGGTACAATCAAATTCAGATCAAGCATGAGGACCAACATAAAACAAAATTTATTTGTCCTTGGGGTACATTTGCATATAGAAAAATGTCTTTTGTCCTTAAGAATGCTAGAGCCACTTTTCAATGGGCCATGATGTATCTTGATGATATGGCATCACGTTCTCATAAGAGATCTGATCATCCCACCCATTTACAACTTATCTTTGGGAGTTGTCGCTACTATCAGATTCACTTGAATCCAAATAAGTGTAGTTTTTGTATGACATTGAGATGCTTGTTAGGTTTTATCATGTCAACTAAATGGATCATGGTCTATCTTCTGAAGGTTGAGGCAATATTTCAATTGCCTCCCTCGTGCACAATCCCCTAGCTTCAAAGTCTATAGGGGAAAGCCAATTTTCTTCGGCGTTTTGTTACCAACTATTCCTAGATTACTAAAGGGTTCATGTGTCTCTTGAAAAAAGGGGTCCCATTCTGTTGGTATGAAGTGGCTCAACGCTCTTTCGAAGAATTGGAACATGCTCTGACATCTTCCCCTCTACTCAGTCCTTCGGATTATGGCAAGGATTTATTTTTATATTTGGTTGTCACAGAGTCTACTATCGACATTGTATTTGTCCAAGAGGGTGATGCCCTCGAAGAGCATGTTATCTACTATCTTAGCCGAGTCTTGGTTAGACCATAACTCAACTACACACATGTTGCTAAAATTACTTTAGAAATTGTTCATGTTGTCCAACGGTTTCGTCATTAAATCTTACTTCACAAGACTACTGTCGTAGCCATCGTGAACCCTTTTCAATATGTGTTAACACGACAGGTCATCGGCAAGAAAATCATTTGATGGATAGTCATCCTCTTATAATTTGAATTGGTTTTTGTTTCGGCGAAATCTAAAAAGTCCTTGGTCTTTGCTGAACTAATCTCAGAAATTTTGATGGAGAGTGGTAATAATTTGCCCGAAGAGTCACCGATGAATGGGGATCTTTTTCTTATTTCATATTCAGACCCTTGGTATGGAGATATACTTGTTTATCTTTAGACTTTGAAGTTCTCATCTTTCGCTTCTCGCGATGATCGTCGATGAATATGCCATCAAGCGTGGAACTATATTATCCTCGATGATACTTGATATCGTCGAGGAGTGGATTGAACTCTTCGTTGATGTATCACTCACGAGGAGGCATAACTTGTTTTGAATGAATGTCACATAGGAACATGTGGCAGGCACCTGTCTAGGTTGGAAACAACCCAAAAGATTCTTTGCGCTGGACACTTTTGGCCCTCATTAATCAAAGATTATGTAGAGGCGGTCAAGAAGTGTCACCTGTGACAGATATTCTCTCGGAAGGATACTTTTGGCCCTCATTAATCAAAGATTGTGTAGAGGCAGTCAAGAAGTGTCACCCGTGCCAGATATTCTCTCGGAAGATGCGGGCACACCCAACTCCCATGTTCCTAGTTATTGTTGTTGGTCCCTTCACCAAGTGGGGGATTGATTTCACTACATGCCACCCAGTTTCAACTAGGGGGAATCACTATATCATCGTAGCAGTAGACTACTTTACTAAGTGGGTCAAAGGTATGAAAACATTCAACAATGATGGGGAAACAACTGCCCTTTTCATTTTTAACCAAACTGTAGCCAGGTTCAATATTCCGAAGGAGATTGTCACATATCACGACAATCACTTCCAGAAAAAAATGATGTATGAGTTAACATAAAAAATACGGTTTAAAAATGAACATTTATCATCTTACTACCCAAAGGATAATGGTCAAGTAGAAGCTGTTAATAAGTCTCTCAAGAATATTCTTCAGCAGACGATTAATTTGGCAAAGTCAAATTGACATTTGATGTTGTACTCGACACTTTGGGCTTATCAAACCTTAGTCAAGACTGCTACCAGTTTTTCTTCTTTCCAACTCGTTTATGGGCTGGAGGCAGCCTTTCCCATAGAATGTCAAATCCCTTCTCTTAAGTTGGTAGTGGAACTATTTCCCGAAACTACACCACTTGAGGAGAGTCTTTTATATCTCGAGCAACTCGATGAGAAACTTGGAGATGCAACCTTGTCCAATGAGGCTCACAAACAACGTGTCAAGTGTCAGTATGATCAGTTCATCTGCCTTGGATTTTCTCTGAAGGCGATATTGTTTTGGTCTATGACCAAGATAAATATCCCTTGGGGACATGCAAGTTGAAACCCATGTGGTTCAGACTATTCATTGTTAATAAATATTTATAAAAGGGTGGCTATCAACTGGTTGATTTCAAGGGTATTTTTTTTTGTCAGTGCCTAGAAATGGAATCTATCTTCAGAAGTATTATTCTTAGGTCGGTCGCCTGAGCATGACTTCTTGTATATATGTATATCTTTATTTATACAATATTGTCTTTTTGTTTTATGGACGTGTAGTTTATTGTGTTTCTTTTCACTGTGGCAGATGCCAAGTGAATCTAAGGTCTATGTTGGGTTCGTAGATGGTGCTAGCCGACACACTCAAAGGATTGCTTCCGTAGCTTGGGTGATCTTTACCCATTTTGGTCAGTTGATGTCCTCTGGAGTTATTTTTCTGGGCGAAGCAACTAATAATGTTGTTGAGTACAGTGTCGTAATAAAATTACTACATGATGCCTTGTCACATGGTATTTCTCACCTCTGGGTTTATCTAGATGCTCATTTGGACATGTCTCAGTTAAATGGAGTATACCGTTCTACGATCCCACCCTTCACTGACGATTCCTTAGGTTACGTCTCTTAGAACAATATTTTTATTATATTACTTATATTCATGTTCCTTGGAGATCTAATTAACTAACTGATACATTGGATAATCAAGTATTAGATTGGCATATTGTTCACACATAAAAGTAAAAACACACACATTAATGCACATGCAAATACATTTGTACAAAATGTTCATCCATAAAGAAAAATATGTATATATATAATAATGTGTCCAAAAAATAATGTCATGAGTACAAAGTGGTCGATAAAGCCTCAAATAGAGCTGACATACATCACTGGGATCAAGCCCTCACTACATAATAGAGTACAAAAAGTTCCCTCAACACATATGTGGTCTAGTACTAACTATGGTTTAGGCCTATTGGCCCTAGTATAATGAATTACAACGTTCTTAAGATGCCAAAATAACTGTACCCAATTCCTGGGCACCCCTACAACATGTGGTTGCATAGTTAGGGGAAGCTCCTCTATCTCTGCCATCGACACTGCATGAGTGAAAGTTGTCAGGTTCCTCTATACTCCTCACAATACTCCCTTAGCCTCTTTGGCTGGATGTCCTCCTGCAGCTAGTGGTCCTCCTGCTCCTGCTGGTCTGACATCTCCTCAAGGACGATGCCTAGTCCTGGCAAAGTCAGTTGGTGCACTGGGCCCACATATGTATATAATAGATCATTGAGTTAGTACTTTGACATTACCATAAAATGATACTATTTAAAAATTAAAAAAATTAAATAACTTCAAATTGTGTTTACCTATCTCTTTGCGCTCCTTTCTAGGGGGCATGGGCATATCAGGATCCCTTGGGAAACTGATCCTTTCATAAGGATAATCCTCAATCATAGGAATTTGACAGGCTCACCAATTGAAAAAATTGTCATCAAATGCCTCTTAGACTCTCCCCGCACCCTGTCTAGGCAAGAAAGTTTCCCACTTGCACAATGTTGGAAAGGAGGAAATATGGCCTCATACTATCTCCCTCAGGCTAAGGCTTGACACTCTCTTGAAAACGAAATCACACAAAACGGTCCTGAAACCGAAGTTCTTGTTCGTTCTTCTCCGACAGTCGGTTAATTTTTTTTTCATGCATGAGAGCATTGTATCTGAAACATTGACACTCTATTGACAAAACTGTGGCTATTCCGATCAACACCGAAAATCCCAACCACAAATCAACATTGTAGTGCTCGAGTAAAAAATAGTGGCATCTAGACATTGAACTACATAATGCATATGTGCATGGGAAGCTTGATGAATTGTTGTGGATCTCGTGATCCACCCAATCATGAAGAGTACTATCCAAAAATTGAGGCTTTTGATCTTATGTATTGACACATGACATCCTAATTTCTCAATGACAACCTCACAATACATCCCAATGTAGTCCTCTATGTTGTATGGTCCTAGAGGAAAGGTCCTCAAGTTGACTAGTTCCCCCCTCCTGGATAGGCCAGTCAAAAAGTAAATGTCCTCCATCGTCGGAGTCAATGATTGACCCTATAGCATGAAGGCCTTTGCATCTGGATGAAAATACTCTATCAAGTGATTCAGTAATCTGGGTTGTGCCCTCATGAATGGATACTGAAAAAATTTCTGCATACCACACTGTTTAAGCATGGAAATGGCCCCTGGATCCTCCTCTACCAAGACATCTAATTCTTCATGTTCCCTTTCTCACCAATGAACATACATCATGTTGCAAAACATTTGTGAGGTTATCTCGTTATTTCACATTTTTTGAAAGATAAAATAAATGTACGTGGGTTTTCTTTAAGACAATCGTGCATGTACGCGGGCTAAGTTTTACTTTGCCCACATACATATGCGTGATGGGCGTGGAAAACCCGTGTACACGCCAACCCGACCCTTTTACAAGGGTGGGCACCCTTCAAACAATAAATTAAGAAACAAATTATGGATTAAAATGAAAGGATAGGTCATTTGTACTTGGTTCAGGTTTGAGGATCTTTCGTCCACCATAGCTCCTTGAATTCATGTTTTGAAGAGGAGGGTTTTTTTACATTTATGTTATTTTCCAAATTACAATGGTTAAAATGAGTTGTCCGCCTCTATTTATAGAATATTTTGGCCTTTTTACCCTCAGATTGGCCCCCTTTTTCCCTTTTCTTGGCTCGGTGGGTACTTGATATTCTTTTTCAATAGATCTGTGGATCATTCTAATCTACTTGTTCGTTTGGTTTGGTTTTTTTATGAGACTGGTTACACTCATATCATCCTATGGTAAAAGTTGTGTTTCGACATTTTCATATAGGTTAGGGTCTCACCACCTTGCATTTTGCATATTGTTGACTTTTTTTTCTTTTCCATAGGATAGATCCCACCGAAGTGTGACACATAACCTTCTATGTTTCTTTAGAAGTGTCGTAATTAGGTGATGGCACCTTCCTCTACATGGATTCCCTAGGTAGATCCTTTGATGCATTTTGGCATCCATGTTGTGAGTTTTCTCCATAGACTTGGGAGTTCTTTTAGTCCCTTCATGATTGTATATCAAAGCCCCATTCTTCTTCATCTATTCTGGCTTATACCCGAGGGACTCTCTATGAGCATGGTTTGTTGTCTTTTAGGCTTGCTTAAAATTTGAAAGAAAAATCTAACAAGAGCTTATTTATTGTTTTCGGTATCGTCTGGATTACTTAAGAAAAGAAGCCCCCCTAGAGTCTTCTTTAAGCCCTTTTTAGACTCTCTAAAATTGAAAATATTGTCAAGCGATATTGTTTCCCTTCACACTTGTCAAACTAAAATTTGAAGGCACATCTGTCTGGTGATAGTTTACCCATTTTTAGGTCAAGACGATTAATTTGCGAATAAAGGTGTTCCCTAGGAGCTTTGGTTCACTAGGAGAGTATTCTCAGGCATAAATTTAACACTTTCTCGGGCCTGAGGGACTAAATTTTTGAAAAAGGGCCATTCTCCTTGGTTTTGTTTTATCTCTTTTTCGGGCCTTACGGATTATCTACGAAAAATGAACCTCCCCCGGAGTCCATAGTTAGGTTCTCTTCAGACTCCCTAAATATGAAAAGATCGTTGAGTGAGCTTGTTCCTTTCACACTCGCTAATTGGTATAGAAGTAATATCTATTTAGCACAAGTTTAACCATTTTTCTGGCTAATATATTATCCAGGAAAAAGGTACACCTTGAGAGACATGTCTCGTTGGGAGAGTTCTCCTAAGTTATATTTTATACTTTTTCGGGCTAAGGAGACTAAACATAGAAAAAGGATGTGAGTCCATATTTAAGCTCTTTTCAGAATCCTGAAAATTGAAAAGATAGTTGAGTGATCTTGTCTCAGTCACACTTGTTAAAATGGTTTTGAAGAGACATCCTTTCGGTATAAGTTTAACCATTTTTCGAACCAACTGGAATAATTATGAAAAAGGAACACTCTGGAGTCTTCTTTTAGTGTTTTTCAAACTCTCTAAACATGAAAAACCACTGAGCTTACCTTCTCTAGGCTCGTAAAACTCCACATGGAAGGAATCTTGTTGTGTCATACTTGATCGTATTGCATGTCTCATCCTCGCGTCTTTGGCCTAATGCCAGTTTCATGTTTCCATTAACTGAACCTTCAAAGCATTCCTTAAATGCAAGCCTTGTATCACTTTTTCCCTTGTGATATGACACCTTGACCCATGGAGGAATTTTCCCGAGTGTCCTTATACTGCACATGTCTCCTTGCATTGAGCATAAGTATCTTCTATGCGTTTGGAACTAGTTTTCTTGCCTGTGACACTCGTTACTCCTTTTTAATGTAGAATTATTTTATTCTTTTTCAAGGTCATTAAAAATTTGAAAAAGACAAAAAAAATCAAATATTCCAAAAAGAGGGACACTCGGGAAAAATCAAATATTCCAAAAAGATAGACATGTGCAGGATAAGGACACTCGGGAAAATTCCTCCATGGGTCAAGGTGTCATATCACAAGGGAAAAAGTGATACAAGGCTTGCATTTAAGGAATGCTTTGAAGGTTCAGTTAATGGAAACATGAAACCAGCATTAGGCCAAAGACGCAAGGATGAGACATGCAATACGATCAAGTATGACACAACAAGATTCCTTCCATGTGGAGTTTTACGAGCCTAGAGAAGGTAAGATCGGTGGTTTTTCATGTTTAGAGAGTCTGAAAAACACTAAAAGAAGACTCCAGAGTGTTCCTTTTTCATAATTATTCCAGTCGGTTCGAAAAATGGTTAAACTTATACCAAAAGGATGTCTCTTCAAAACCATTTTAACAAGTGTGACTGAGACAAGATCACTCAACTATCTTTTCAATTTTCAGGATTCTGAAAAGAGCTTAAATATGGACTCACATCCTTTTTCTTTGTTTAGTCTCCTTAGCCCGAAAAAGTATAAAATATAACTTAGGAGAACTCTCCCAACGAGACATGTCTCTCAAGGTGTACCTTTTTCCTGGATAATATATTGGCCAGAAAAAGGGTTAAACTTATGCTAAATAGATATTACTTCTATACCAATTAGTGAGTGTGAAAGGAACAAGCTCACTCAACGATCTTTTCATATTTAGGGAGTCTGAAGAGAACCTAACTATGGACTCCGGGGGAGGTTCATTTTTCGTAGATAATCCGTAAGGCCCAAAAAAGAGATAAAACAAAACCAAGACATAGTTTCCTTTGGACAAATCACATCCTTTCGTTTGTTTTCCAAGAATTGGGATCTAGTATGACCTTAGGAAGTTGTTCATGTTACATAGAGTTGTGTCGTCCTCTGTTTGGTTACTTTTCCAAACATATGGAGAGTTTTTGATGCCTCCTATATCGCAAACTTATGTCAATACTACGCTGCCTAAGTCTCATCATTTTGTCATGTTTTTTTCCAAGGGAAGTTTTATCCAACCTTGGTCAGCCATTATACGGTTTATCTCTTGCCTTTTATGAGTTGGCCATCCTGAGAGTCCAATCAAGTTCAGATTCAAGATCAATGAAGTTATGCACCTGATGATTGATATCCTCTAGTCTTTCCCCAACATCACGTCGAAGACCTCAGGGTAGTGAGTCTTACACTCCTATTGTACTCATACCTAAGATTTTGAAGATCTTGATGTTGAAGATCGATCAATTAAGTCCTCATCTCCAGCGACAAGCATCAATGCTTCTTGAAGATGTATATCATATTGTACTTGTATATCTTCAGATGATCTTGAGATGTAGATCCATTGTGTATTATTTGTGGTTTCACTTTCTATGGACATTTATATTTTGTCTAGTAGTCATATGTGACATGGATATGAAGTGTACTTGATTGGTAGTCATGCTTAGTTGATCCCGAGCATGGGTATCCCCGCCTTAGAGAGCTTATCATTATTTTTCATATGACACGCTCATGACCACTCATCTCAGGCTCACTCAACTCTGTGCCTTCCCACTGTGTAAATATATTGTAATGTATTTCGGTCATCAATTTGTCTTCTGAAATCACACATTAGAGGGCATTTGTTATAGTCCGAAAATGCCTTATTTGTGCATACAAGACATTGGCACTTCCATTTATATACTTTGCCAAAATACTGTTGAGGCTTCCTCTTTAAAAACCATTTTTGGACAGTGTATGCGCCTTGTTGCACTAATAGCACGCGTACACACATGTGTTGCATGCTAGCTATCACGTGTACACACCCATGTTGCATGCTATATATCTCACATTTACCTCCAAAAGTTGCAAAAAATATAAAATTGCATGGAATCCGATGGAGTTTACGGGCTATGGAGGGTTTCCTAACCATTTTACCCCTTGTAGCTTGTCCCCAAACCGAATAACCATATTTTTCTCATATAAAAAGAGGTCTTGGGGAGTCATTCAAGAACACAAGCAAGAGAATAAGAAAACTCTGCCAAAATCCCTTCCCCTTCTTAGCCCAATATTTGCATCATATTTTGAGTTTTGGCCTCAGCCTTCCTCTCCAACATTTCTCCTTATGCAACACTTCCTCCTTCCCTAGGTAATATGTTGGTTGGGAGAAGCTAATGTGGGATTGATGCACTTGGAGCCACGACAAAGGAGCGTGGACTTGGTTCTTGGAGCGGTTGTCGACAAAGGTTGTAATCTTTTTTGTCTTGAAATTGAATAAAATAGTTCATTCTTGTCCCAAAACCCTATGTTTACATGCTTTTGTTGATTTTTGCATTTATATCTATGTCTAAAATTTTAAAGTGATCAGTAGAAATTTTCATATGGTTTTGCATGGTATTCCTAATCTTTTGTAGGTCAACTTTGGGAGGAGACCCTTAATCTAGGAGGCGACAACAAGGGAAAGAGGTCAACACCAACCACAAGGACTAAAGGTGAACCCTTTAACTCTCTTTCCTTTCTCTCTCGTCATTTTGTTTAGATGGTTTTGGGGTAGCTTAAGGATAGAACAATCTTTTAAGTGAGTTAGTGCTCTGCCTTTACCTTAGACCCAGTATAGGGGGATTTTCCCCATAGCAGATACCATGGATAATTGTAAGGTAGCTAGAGAGGTAGTGGGGGGGCCCAAAGGGCCATAGTGATAATAGTGGAGGTCATTCAATGTAAGGTGGACTAGGTCCACTATATTATTAAATAA
>SNQJ01S0008936.1:230199-260289 GCA_010110895.2 Picea sitchensis | reverse complement strand
TGTATGAAAAGGCAAAAGGCAATGGAACATGCTGAGGGAATTTTCCAAATTCATTCATTCTAGCATGTAAGGAATTTCATGATTAAAGAGTAGAAAACAATATACCTCCACTTACCCAAAAAGTAGATGAACTATGTAATAGGGATGTAGCTATTGTTGGATTAGGAAAAATGTGATTGTTGTTGTCGCTGCGACTGAATCATGGAATGTGAAGTGAAGGAATCTAAATTGCTAATTGGTTGTATGAATCAAAAGATGAAGTCTGAAAGTGGAACTGTGGTACTCTCAGGTTGGAAAAATACTACTGCAACTACTGATGGAGTCATGAAATAGTGTATAGTCTTCACCCACTACTGAACCTAATGGTACAATTCTAGCCATCCAAATGAATGTGTCGATGTCGAGCATGAAAATAAGTCATTGGATTATCGACCATTGATGAAAGTCGTTAATCAATGCGAGGAAAAATCACCATTGATGTCAATGAGTGTCAAGGTACCTAAGTACATCTTGCAAAGTGCAAATATATGTGTTGATGTTGAGCCACTTGCAAGATCTAACAATCAAGGTACATTCATGCATTCCCATTATTGTTAGCGAGATAACTTTCTATTAAGGCATGCAAGCCTCAAGGTACTCATAAGGACTTTAGTCTCTATCCTAGATAAGGTGTTGAGGTCGATGGGGCAAGACTTGTAGAGATGTGGGCCTTAAGGAATCCCACATTAGTCAACGCGAGTTCATACAAAATGATTGGTAGGACTATAGATGAAAATATTTCAGTAGCAACAATGTTTAAGAAAAAGAGAGCAAAAAATGTAGTCATCGAAAGGAAGATGGATGGTTTTATTCATAAGTCAAAAGATGAACTGAAAAATGGGGCAAACTGTATGCAACTCAGAAAGGTAGGCACGTGTGAAGTCATGACAGATAATGCAATGAAAGGTGGAATTCATCATGGATGACTAATGTACTTTGAAGGAGAAATGTGGGTAAACAATTCATGACGCAAATGGTTTTATGAAAGATTTATGTGCAACGACAAACGTCATGACTTGTGTGATGAAAATTAGCTCTTTCAATATGTCAACAAAGTATGTTTTTTTGAAAAGTTCTGTGATTCTTGAAAATCACTTCAGCATGAGATTGTATCGTCTTCAAACCTGTAAAGGCTTAGTACTAATCCTGCATGAAAACTATGAGAGCTTCGAAAAATATAAAATGCAGGAATGAGTACGAATGTGAGAAAATCAAATTTCAAAAAGTGTGTTTTACCTGTTGACCTTTGCGCACAAGTTCCATCGTCGATAATTGTTGAAGTGACTCAAGAAACCGAGTTAGCATAAATGTAAAAACATTACTTTGATATCGTTTTCAACAATCCATTTGCAATTTGTATTATTATTATTATTAATTTTTTGAGTTTTGATTTTTTTTTAACTCACCATTATATTATTTGATTAAAATAAATATTTACAATTTTTCACTGCAAATTTATCATTTCAAAATACATTTGGATAACTCTCCCTTTTGTAGCAATGGATTGAAATAAGCTTTGTCATTCTTTTAATCTAAACTTATCTATAAACAAGATCATCTATCCATAGTAAATACAAACTTTCAATCCATAATAAAGTTAAAAACATTAATAAATACATAAAATTCAAAATATATGGCCGTACAATAAAAACAATTCTCAGGCCCATAATTAAAGATTTCCATGGCCTTATTTACTTAAAAGGGAGTAATTGAATATTTCCACACATTCAACAAATAAAACTCGTCTATCACCCAAGATTTCAACATAAACCATCCACATCAACATTACCCCAACAAAAAGGTGTGTCTTTGAAGTTGGCCCAGTCATTGTTTTTGTTTCATCTAACATTAGGTGTATCAAGGCAATACAATTTTACAATAATCATTATTTTTCTAGCCTATACAACCACCGAAGGATATTGCATTGCAAACATGATGACAATTATTGCAATCATCTCCATAAACACTTCCAAGTTTCTCGCTCTCGCCATTAAGAGATTATAATTTATCTCGACTTCTCACTCCATAACTTCCCCATGGAATCAAAGAAGGTCCTCATCTGAGTTTCCATTGCACCAAACCTAGTGGGAAACCCAAACAATAGCCCATCTTCGACAATCATCTCTTCAACAATTATCACATGAAAGGACTCATCCTTGGGAGCTTCCTTGTGAGAGGAGATCTAAGCTCAAGGTGGATACTGGAAATCTCAACTACATAACCCAAGAATTCGAACACAAACTGGAGAGCTTCCTTGTGAGAGGAGATCTAAGCTCAAGGTGGATACTGGAAATCTCAACTACATAACCCAAGAATTCGAACACAAACTGGAGATAGCTAGGGCCACACCCGGGTACTTGGAGAAAAAATTCAAATTACCGGATGGGCTGGCCATAACCATCAATGGTGGAAAATTCCAATGCGCAAAAGTCTTGTTCCAACATGATGTCATCAATAAGAAAGCACCCAAAAGTCACCTAGACTGTACATGTTAGCATCGATGCTCCCTCTAAAGGCACTCAAAAAATGTGAAAGAAGGAGATGTGGAGTTTTCAAAGGGTGTGTCTGTCTGGATTCGAGCATTCACCATCCATCACAACAAGGATGTATGGAAAAAATATTCCAACTAGTTCAATCGATAATGGTTTGTATAGGGCATGCGATTTTAGGAGTGATGCATGCCCAACCCACACATATATGTTTTGTTCAATGCCTGGGTGAATTTGGCTGACTTAGCTGCTTCATTGGGAGAATTAGATTCGACATTGCTGGAAGTCAGATTGAGCTCATCCCAGGCCTAAATCCATCTTACCATGGCATCTTCTAGCTTATGGAAATACAGATCTACTTTCCCAAGACATCCCTTTACCTGTTTTGATGATTCAATGCAACAATGGTACATTCCTTTGGGAGGGTGGAAGATTGGAAAAATCAAATGATCTCCTCTTGCCAAAATATTCCCTTGTAATATATCATTCTCATGTTTGAAATATATGCCAAGCCTTATTCTACCATTGGATTTTCTAGGTAAATATCTATCTAGAAGTGTTGTCCAGTGCTTGTCTCTAGATTGTTGACAAATCCTATTTCAACAAGTATTTGTAACGCATCCAGTTGCGCTGCACCATCCCTCCCAAAAGGATAGTTGTCTAGTATGTATTCATGTTGTATATGCACATAGGAAAACTGCACAAACATTGGTTTTGTTATCACTTCATTGGATTCCCGAAACAACCGCTTCTTGAATGAAAACTTGCAAAGAAAATTTTCACCCTTGCTACGGTCTTTGGCCACTTTAAACTCAGAAATAAGATCACCTATATATTTTTTGTAATCCAAACCTATGTATTCTTCATTTCCATGATCAAGTGACTTGGAACCAGTAACAAATTTTTGGCACTCAAATAGACTGAATGTATTGAGATCTGCAAACGCAATCCAACAGTCTTCTTGATATGAAAATATAGCAATTCTAGAAATAAAAGATGTGGTTGTCGCTGGTACTTGGGAAGTGGTGGTGGCTTCAAGTGTGAGAAAACAACATTTGCAACAACTCGATCCAACAAGAATGATTATGGGGATCTGGAGAACGAATATGAGGCAGCCGATCACATGTGGGAGGCATTGTTTGCGAAAGGCATGAGGTTCAAAATTTAAACGTGAAAACCATAATTGATTCTCAGTCGGAGCTATAAAAATGAAATTCAAACCCTAAGGAAGGATGGAGGAATAGCATATGGAAGATTATGGGCTGCAGATCGACCAGATCCAATCTATACCATAGGTTACAGAAAGGGGTGGATAGATTATGATTTTTTGGGATTGGGATCCCAAATATTTCGTGTGATGGTTTGCACGAAAAGATGCAACAGTTAAAACCTTCGCTATATATGTATATGATCGAGATCTCCGTGCTACCAATCACTTCCCTACCATTTTGGGTTGATTCACAACAAACACACAAGATTAACATATTGACCTCAAATCCATTAGTGATCTGCTAGTTGAGGATCTAGGGAAATGAGTCTTATTACATCGAAAATGAAAACCTCGACTAGAGATTCAAGTTGAAGTTGGCTACGACCAAGTGCCTCTGGCGAACCAAATTCATTAATGCAGAAACTGTTAAATCGATGAGGCAGATTGCAACAATGTTATTATTGTTTTATAGTAGGTTGAATGTGTAATATCAAAAGATGAAATCTAGCGATAGGAATGATGTTTGCAGGTTTATCAATTGCAGGTTAGCGTGGAAATTCAATGAAAATTTCAGAAATGGCATGGAATTTTTGTTCTATAGCTTTTCATTTGAGGGTTTCATTCCAGGTTACATGATGAAGGCGAAAAGATGGAACTGTTGCCACTCAAACCAGGCTGAGAAAGAAGCTATTGGAGCCGAAATAGATTTCAAACAATAGGGTCTTTGCATTTAGCTACCATTTCAGCCTAAAATTCTGTGCGTTTTGATGATTTTTTCAAAGTTTTGTTTTTATTGTATTATTGTTATATTAAAATCAAAACACAAAGCTAATTTATTTCTTAATTTTTTAATTATTATTATTATTATTATTATTTTTAACCTTTTATTCCTATAAAATTAAAATTAAAAGGGTCCTAATTCAATCTAATTTTTTTTTGGTATTGTTGTTGTTATATATATATATATATATATATATATATATATAACAAAAACAAAAACGGAGAGCATACTTATTCTAAAACAAAAACAAAAACTGAAAATAACATCCTACCTACTCTACTCTAATTGAAAGTTAGAAATGATTTATGTGTAGTCAAATATTCAATGTAACCATACACACAACAATAATAAGAATATATTCATTGTCAATTTTGTGAAATGAAATCTAGAACAAAAAATAAGAAAATTTAGTTGTTGTAACTATGAATGAACTAAATAAAAACAAAAAATTTGATCTAACCTAATGCTTACTTGGAACCATTGTTCAATAAGGCTTTCGTAGGCATGATTTCCCTTCAGATCATGCTATAACTCCTCTTCGTCATCCTCGATCTCTTTCTCTAATAATTGTTCTCTGTTAGATGTGCAATATTCTTGGAATGTATATTCTTCATTTGCCTCAAGAGTAGTAATTAAGATTTCGGCTTCTGTCAAGATCTCCTCTTCCAGAGAAGAGGAGATCCTGACTTTTTCTAGGATCTGAGTGAGTTGTTCCAAGCTTAAACTCATTGTTAAACCATCTTGTGGAAAAGAGATTCTTACAACACCCAAAACTGAAATCTAAATGAAAAACTTAAATAAAACCACTCTTGCTGAAACAAATAAAAAACACTCTTGTTGAAATAGATGACCATCACTCTTCACATTAGCATAGATCAAACACTCTTGCAGAAAAAGTAAATCACACTTTGTGGAAAATTAAACACTCTGCGAAAAAGAAACACACTTGCATGAAAGGAACAATCAAGGCTTTGGAGAAAACTCACTATAGTGGCTGCACAAGTTCTTACCTCTCATCTTACTGTTTCTCCTCCCCCAAGTTGTGTAATTTAAAAGACAACCTACCTATCTAGACCTCAATCCATTTAGCACCTCCCAAACAACGATGCAAAAATGTTGGGGGTAAATATTGTCGCTTAATAAGTTCCCAATCATTTAATTATCAACCCGAGGAGTTTGTAAACTTAAGAAGAACATGCACAGTATATGCAGGATTGAAGCTAATTTAACCTAATCTAATGTTGAAGCTACAACTGGATTTGAATTGTTAATATTATGCGTGAAGCTGAAACACACGACTTGGAATTGAATTGTTGAAACACACAACTGAAATGAAATGGCGTAAATGAAATTAACTTGGAAATGGAAAATTACATCAAAGGAAAACAACATGTGAAGAACAACAAGACAACACGTGTGAGCTCACACTAAAAATAAAGCAATCTCAATTACATTACAATGATCAAATTAAAAAATAATGAAATCATGGAACTAATCAAAGAAATGACTATGAACCAAATGACTAACTCCTATCATTGATTTCTAATCATTTTCCAATCTAAATCTAATTTCCTTCTAATCCCATAATGACTAATTACTTTCTCAAACTAATGACTACTCCCTCATGAAGAGAGAGCACTCTCTTTTATACATGAGAGCTTTGAAAAGAAGACAAGCATCTCATAATTACAGATCCACTTTTCTCTCAACCAATTTCCCATTATTACAAAATATTATCCCTTCAAATCCTCACACATATTTCTCATAAATCTTGGATAAGATATGCTATCCATTCCCCATGATCTTCTCCTTGAAATATGCTTGAATAATTATCTCCTCAAATCTTGAAATGGTGGAGGAAATATTCGAGAAGTCTATTTGAATTAATCCTTCACATATTCCTACACACTACAAAGCTCACACATTTTTGAGATATATATGACAACATGTTGATTTTCTAATATTTAATCATAAATTATCTTTTAATACTAAAATGAATAAAGTGGAAAATAATAAGGTGAAACCCAAATGTATTTATGAAAACGGTATAATGAAATAATGGAATATGGATGAATGAGAGGAATAGTGAAAGGAAAACATGATGAAAATATGACATTTTTGAGACCCAACAATGAGGGTGCCTCGACTTGTGTGATTTCATTGGCATGTTGAAAGGCCATCAACCAACCTACATTGTATCCATCACCCATGTTTCTAATTGCATTTGACGGTCGATATTTTAGACCACATGGCATAATTCCCTCCTTCCCCGTGCAGTTGGAGGGAAAATTGTGTGCGTTGAAGTAGAAGTAGTCGATGCACCTCTCGACTATAATATTTTGTTAGGGAGAAGTTGGACCTACGCTATGACAATGGTTGTATCCACCATTTTTCGGGTCCTATGTTTACCTCACGAAGGCCATATTATAACTGTTGATCAGTTATCCTTCTCCCGTCCTGACCCTTCATCGAGGGCACCCACGATCCCGATGACTGACAACCCACAACCAGGTACTTTAAACTTAGGTGCCAGATTATTTCCATATTTAATGGGGAATTTTGATTATCTGTCGCTTGCTAATGATGTCAAATTTATTTCGAATGTTCTCGACCATCCAAAGGCTAGAATTTTTCAGGTCACGTCTTTTAGAATGAGCTACTTTAATGACCCATGGATTTTACCTTTCCCATTGGCTTCGATGGAAGGGGTAGGGAACCCTGGAATGGTTATTCCCTTATCCGTTGTTGAGGTTGCATACAATATTTTCCAGCAAGCCTCGGCCAACCTTGATCCGACTCCCCCATAGAATCTAGATGCCATTCTAGAGAATATTTGGGCTCAAGATTCTCTTGCGACTTATGATATTATAGACTTAGTCCTGCCCTCTGACGAGGTGATTTTAGAGGCAATGATTGGGCCAGAAAAACCTTGGGACGATATTCACCACATATCTTATTTCTTACCTGAGTTGAAGAGAATAGAGGTAGGAGAGTTCATTACGACCATGAATGGAGATTCCCCTTGTTTTGTTAACCCTCTGGCCACGCACATAATCTATGTTGAGTGAAACATGGAAAGTATAGATGAAACAATTCCTATCGACATCTCTAGAACCCATGCCATCGTGGAAAATGTCTTCGTTGGAGCATATTGTTCTCCCAAAGAGATTCATTACATTGAATTATTTAAAGAGTTTCGCGATGTCTTTGCCTGATATTATGAGGAGACGCCAGGCATTGATCCACATATCATTGAACACGAGATCACAACTTACCCAATGTTAAGCCAGTCTGATAGAAGCTTCACCCGGTCAATCCTTGCAAGGTAGCGATGATCAAGGCTGAGGTAGAGAAACTCATCAAAGCTGGTTTCATCTATCTTGTGCAATTGATGAAATCGGTGTTGAAACCTATTCCTTCCAACAAAAAACAAGGTATGATCCACGTATGTATAGAATTTCATGACCTGAACAAAGCTTGCCTGAAAGATAATTTTCCAACCCCATTCATTGACCAGATTTTCGATGAATTTGCGGGTTGTGAGGTCTTTTCTTTTATGGATGGTTTTTCTAGGTAATATCAAATTCAGGTCAAGCATGAGGATCAACATAATTTTTTTTTTATTTGTCCTTGGGGTACATTTTCATACAGAAAAATGTATTTTTTCCTTAAGAATGCTAGAGCCACTTTTCAATGGGCCATGGCGTATCTTGATGATATGGCATCATGTTCTCATAAGAGATTCAATCATCCCACCCATTTAAAACTTATCTTTGGGAGCTATCGCTACTTTCAGATTCACCCGAATCTAAATAAGTGTAGTTTTTGTGTGACATCGAGATGCTTGTTAGGTTTTTTCATGTCAACTAAATGGATCATGGTCTATCCTGTGAAGGTTGAGGCAATATTTCAATTGCCTCCCTCGTGCACAATCCCCTAGCTTCAAAGTCTATAGGGGAAAGCCAATTTTCTTCGGTGTTTTGTTACCAACTTTGCCGAGATTACTAAAGGGTTCATTTGTCTCTTGAAAAAAGGGGTCCCATTATGTTGGTATGAAGTGGCTCAACGCTCTTTCGAAGCATTGAAACATGCTCTGACGTCTTCCCCTCTGCTCAGTCCTACGGATTATGGAAAGGATTTATTTTTATATCTGGTTGTCGCAGAGTCTACTATCGACATGGTATTTGTCCATGAGGGTGATGCACTAGAAGAGCATGTTATCTACTATCTTAGTTGAGTCTTGGTTAGACCGGAACTCAACTACACACATGTTGATAAAATTACTTTAGAAATTGTTCATGTTGTCCAACGGTTTCGTCATTAAATCTTACTTTGCAAGACCACTGTGGTAGCCATCGTGAACCCTTTTCAATATGTGTTAACACGATAGGTCATCGAAAATAAAATCATTTGATGGATAGTCATCCTCCAAGAATTTGAATTGGATTTTGTTTCGGCGAAATCTAAGAAGTCCTTGGTCTTTGCTGAACTAATCTCAAAACTTTTGATGGAGAGTGGTAATAATTTGCCCGAAGAGTCATTGATGAATGGGGATATTTTTCTTATTGCATCTTTAGACCCTTGGTATGGAGATATACTTGTTTATATTTAGACTTTGAAGTGCTCATATTTTTCTTCTCGTGATGATCATCGACGAATATGCCATCAAGCGTGGAACTATATTATCCTCGATGATACTTGATATCGTCGAGGAGTGGATTGAATTCTTCATCGATGTATCACTCACGGGGAGGCATAACTTGTTTTGAATGAATGTCACATAGGAGCATGTGGCAGTCACCTGTCTAGGTTGGAAACAACCCAAAAGATTCTTTGCGCTGGACACTTTTGGTCCTCATTAATCAAATATTGTGTAGAGGCGGTCAAGAAGTGTCACCCGTGCTAGATATTCTCTTGGAAGGATACTTTTGTCCCTCGTTAATAAAAGATTGTGTAGAGGCGGTCAAGAAGTGTCACCCGTGCTAGATATTCTCTCGAAAGATGTGGGCACACCCAACTCCCATGTTCCCAGTTATTGTTGTTGGTCCCTTCAACAAGAGGGGGATTGTTTTCACTACATGCCACCCAGTTTCAACTAGGGGGAATCACTATATCATCGTAGTAGTAGACTAATTCACTAAGTGGGTCAAAGCTATGATGACATTCAACAATGATGGGGAAAAAAATGCCCTTTTCATTTTTAACCAGACTATAGCCAGGTTTAGTATTCCAAAGGAGATTGTCACAGATCATGGCAGTCACTTCCAGAACAAAATGATGTCTCAGTTAACATCAAAACTAGGGTTTAAAAATGAACATTCGTCATCTTACTACCCAAAGGAGAATGGTCAAGTAGAAGCTGTTAATAAGTCTCTCAAGAATATTCTTCAGCAGATGATTAATTCGACAAAGTCAAATTGGCATTTGATGTTGTACTCTACACTTTGGGCTTATCAAACCTTAGTCAAGATTGCTACGAGTTTTTCTTCTTTCCAACTAGTTTACGGGATGGAGGTGGCCTTTCCCATAGAATGTCAAATCCCTTCTCTTAAGTTGGTAGTGGAACTATTTCCTGACACTACGCCACTTGAGGAGAGTCTTTTATATCTCGAGCAACTCGATGAGAAACTTCGAGATGAAACCTTGTCCAATGAGGCTCACAAAGAACGTGTCAAGTGTCAGTATGATCAGTTCGTCCACCTTGGATTTTCTATGAAGGCGATATTATCCTGGTCTATGACCAAGATAAATATTCCTTGGGGACATGCAAGTTGAAACCCATGTGGTTCCGACCATTCATTGTTAAGAAATATTTATAAAAGGGTGCCTATCAACTGGTTGATTTCAAGGGTATTTTTTTTTATCGGAGCCTAGAAATGGGATCTACCTTAAGAAGTATTATGCTTAGGTCGGTCGCCTGAGCGTGACTTCTTGTATATATGTATAGCTTTATTTATACAATCTTGTCTTTTTGTTTTATGGACGTTTAGTTTATTGTGTTTCTTTTCATTGTGGAAGATGCCAAGTGAATCTGAGGTCTATGTTGGGTTCGTAGATGGTGCTAGCCGACACACTCAGAGGATTGCTTCCACAACTTGGGTGATCTTTACACATTTTGGTCAGTTGATGTCTTCTGGAGTTATTTTTCTGGGCGAAGAAACCAATAATGTTGTCGAGTACAGTGTCGTAATAAAATTACTACATGATGCCTTGTCACATGGTATTTCTCACCTCCGGGTTTATCTAGATGCTCATTTGGACATGTCTCAGTTAAATGGAGTATATCGTTCTAAGATTCCACCCTTCACCGAGGATTCCTTAAGGTATGTCTCTTAGAACGATATTTTGATTATATTACTTATATTCATGTTCCTTGGAGATCTAATTAACTAACTGATACATTGGATAATCAAGTATTAGATTGGCATATTGTTCACACATATAAGTAAAAACACACACATAAATGCACATGCAAATACATTTGTACAAAATGTTCATCCATAAATAAAAATATGTATATATATAATAATGTGTCCAAAAAATAATGTCATGAGTACAAAATGGTCCATAAAGCCTCAAATAGAGCCGACATACATTGTTGGGATCAAGCCCTCACTACATAATAGAGTACAAAAAGTGCCCTCAACACATATGTGGTCTAGTAATAACTATGGTTTAGGCCTATTGGCCCTAGTATAATGAATTACGATGTGATTAAGATGCCGAAATAGCTAGACCCAATTCTTGGGCACCCCTACAACATGTGGTTGCATAGTCAAGGGAAGCGCCTCTATCTCTGCCATCGACACTGCACGAGTGAAAGTTGTCAGGTTCCTCTCTACTCCTCATAGTACTCTCTCAGCCTCTTTGGCTAGAGGTCCTCCTGCAGCTAGTGGTCCTCCTTCTCCTGCTAGTCTGACATCTCCTCAAGGGCAATGCCTGGTCCTGGCAAAGTCAGTCAGCGCAATGGGCCCACATATGTATATAATAGATCATTGAGTTAATACTTTGAAATTACCATAAAAGGATACTATTTAAAAATTAAAAAAATTAAATAACTTCAAAGTGTGTTTACCTATCTCTCCACGCTCCTTTCCAGGGGGCATGGGCATATCAGGATCCCTCGGGAAAATGATCCCTGCATAAGGATAGTCCTCAATCATAGGAATTTGATGGGCTCACCAGTTGAAAAAATTGTCGTCAAAGGCCTCCTGGACTCTCCCTGCACCCTGTCTAGGAAAGAAAGTTTCCCACTTGCACAATGTCGGAAAGGAGGAAATATGGCCTCGTACTATCTCCCTCGAGCTAAGTCTTGACACTCTCTTGAAAACAAAATCACACAAAACAGTCCTGAATCCGAAGTTCTTGTTCGTTCTTCTCTGACAATCGGTTAGTTGTTTTTTCATGCATGAGAGAATTGTATCCGAAATGTCGACACTCTATTGAAAAAACCGTGGCTATTCCGATCAACACCGAAAATTCCAACCACATAAATCTCATTAATCAACATTGTAGTGCTCAAGTAAAAAATAGTGGCATTTAGACACTGAACTACATAATGCATATGTGCATGGGAAGCTTGATGAATTGTTGTGGATCTCATGATCCGCCCAATCATGAAGAGTACTATCCGAAGATTGAGGATTTTGATCTTATGTATTGACACATGAGATCCTAATTTCTCAATGACAACCTCACAATACATCCCAATGTAGTCCTCTATGTTGTATGGTCCTGTAGGAAAGGTCCTCAAGTTGACTGGTTCCCCCCTCCTGGAGAGGCTAGTCAAAAAGTAAATGTCCTCCATTGTCAGAGTCAATGATTGACCCTATAGCATGAAGGCCTCTGCATCTGGATGAAAATACTCTATCAAGTGGTTGAGTAATCTCGGTTGTGCCCTCATGAATGGATACTGAAAAAATTTCTGCATACCACACTACTTAAGCATGGAAATGGCCCCTGGATCCTCCTCTACCAAGACATCTAATTATTCATGTTCCCTTTCTTGCCAATGAACATACATCCTGTTGCAAAAAAATTGTGAGGTTAACTCCTTATTTCACATTTTTTGAAAGATAAAATAGATGTACGTGGGTTGTCTTTAAGACAGTTGCGTATGTACGTGGGTTAATTTTTACTTTTCCCATGTACATATGCATGATGGGCGTGGAAAACCTGTGTACATGCCAACCCGACCCTTTTACAAGGGTGTGCACCCTTCAAACAATAAATTAAGCAACAAATTATGGATTAAAATGAAAGGAAAGGTCATTTGTACTTACTTGGTTCAGGTTTGAGGATCTTTCGTCCATCGTAGCTCCTTGAATTCATGTTTTGAAGAGGAGGGTTTTTTTATGTTTCCGTTATTTTCCAAATTACAATGGCTAAAATGAGTTGTTTGCCTCTATTTATAGAATTTTTTGGCCTTTTTTCCCTCAGATTGGTCCTCTTTTTCCCTTTTCTTGGCTCGGTGGGTACTTGAGATTCTTTTTGAATAGATCTGTGGATCGTTCTAATCTAATTGTTCTTTTGGTTTGGTTTTTTTGATGAGACTGGTTACACTCATATCATCCTGTGGTAAAAGTTGTGTTTCGACATTTTCATATAGGTTAGGGTCTCACCACCTTGCATTTTGCATATTTTTGACGTTTTTTTCTTTTCCATAGGATAGATCCCACCGAAGTGCGACACATAACCTTCTATGTTGCTTTAGAAGTGTCGTAGTTAGGTAATGGAGACTTCCTCTACATGGATTCCCTAGGTAGATCCTTTGCTGCATTTCAGCATCCATGTTGTGAGTTTTCTCCATAGGCTTGGGAGTTCTTTTAGTCCTACCATGATTCTATATCAAAGCCCCATTCTTCTTCATCTATTCTGGCTTATACCCGAGGGACTCCCTATGAGCATGGTTTGTTTTCTTTTAGGCTTATTAAAATTTGAAAGAAACATCTAACAAGAGATTATTTATTCTTTTCGGTCTCGTCTGGATTACTTAAGAAAAGAAGCCCCCCTAGAGTCTTCTTTAAGCCCTTTATAGACTCTCTAAAATTGAAAATATTGTCGAGCGATCTTGTTTCCCTTCACACTTGTCAAACTAAAATTTGAAGGCACATTTGTCTGGTGATAGTTTACCCATTTTTAGGTCAAGACGGTTAATTTACGAATAAAGGTATTCCCTAGGATCTTTGTTTCACTAGGAGAGTATTGTCAGACATAAATTTAACCCTTTTTCGGGCCCGAGGGACTAAATTTTCAAAAAAAGGCCTTTCTCCTTGGTTTTGTTTTATCTCTTTTTCGGGCCTTGCAGATTATCTATGAAAAATGAACCTCCTTTGGAGTCCATAGTTAGTCTCTCTTCAGACTCCCTAAATATGAAAAGATCGTTGAGTGAGCTTGTTCCTTTCACACTCGCTAATTGGTATAGAAGTAATATCTATTTAGCATAAGTTTAACCCTTTTTCCGGCCAATATATTATCCAGGAAAAAGGTACACCTTGAGAGACATGTCTCGCTGGGAGAGTTCTCCTAAGTTATATTTTATACTTTCTTGGGCTAAGGAGACTAAACTTAGAAAAATAATGTGAGTCCATAGTTAATCTCTTTTCAGAATCCTGAAAATTGTAAAGATAGTCGAGTGATCTTGTCTCAGTCACACTCGTTAAAATGGTTTTGAAGAGACGTCCTTTCAGTATAAGTTTAACCATTTTTTGAACTGACTGGAATAATTACAAAAAATGAACACTTTGGAGTCTTCTTTTAGTGTTTTTCAGACTCTCTAAACGTGAAAAACCACCAAACTTACCTTCTCTAGGTTCGTAAAACTCCACATGGAAGGAATCTTGTTGTGTCATACTTGATCGTATTTCATGTCTCATCCTTGCGTCTTTGGCCTAATGTCGGTTTCATGTTTCCATTAACTGAACCTTCAAAGCATTCCTTAAATGCAAGCCTCGTATCACTTTTTCCCTCGTGATCTGACACCTTGACCCATGGAGGAATTTTCCCGAGTGTCCTTATCTTGCACATGTCTCCTTGCATTGAGCATCAGTATCTTCCTTGCACTTGGAACTAGTTTTCTTGCCCATGACACTCGTTACTCCTTTGTAATGTAGAATTATTTTATTCTTTTTCAAGCTCATTAAAAATTTGAAAAAGACAAAAAAAATCAAATATTCCAAAAAGAGGGGATGTGATAGATTTTTTTTTTTCGGTAGCAAGATAGTTTCCCTTGGACAAAGCACATCCTTTCGTTTGTTTTCCAAGCATTGGGATCTAGTATGACCTTAGGAATTTTTTCATGTTACATAGAGTTGTGTCCTCCTCTATTTGGTTACTCTTCCAAACATATGGAGAGTTTGTGATGCCTCCTGTATCACAAACTTATGTCAATACCACGTTGCCTAAGTCTCATCATTTTGTCATGTTTTTTTCCAAGGGAAGTTTTATCCAACCTTAGTCAACCATTGTATAGTTTATCCCTTGCCTTTTATGAGTTGGCCATCCTGAGAGTCCAATCAAGTTCAGATTCAAAATCAATGAAGTTATGCGCCTGATGATTGATATCCTCTAGTCTTTCCCCAACATCATGTCGAAGACCTCAGGGTAGTGAGTCTTACACTCCTATTGTACTCATACCTAAGATTTTGAAGATCTTGAAGTTGAAGCTCGATCAATTAAGTCCTCATCTCTAGCGACATGCATTAATTCTTCTTGAAGATGCATATCATATTGTACTTGTATATCTTCAAATGATCTTGAGATGTAGATCCATTGTGTATTATTTGTGGCTTCACTTTATATGGACATTTATATTTTGTCTCGTAGTCATATGTGACATGGATCTGCAGTGAACTTGATTGGCATCCATGCTTAGTTGATCCCGAGCATGGGTATCCCCGCTTCAGAGAGCTTATCATTATTTTTCATATGACATGCTCATGACCACTCATCTCAGGCTCACTCAAATCTGTGCCTTTCCACTGTGTAAATATATTGTAATGTATTTCGGTCATCTTCTCTTCTGAAATCACACATTAGAGGGCATTTGTTATAGTCCAAAAATGCCTTATTTGTGCATACAAGACATTGACCCTTCCATTTACATACTTTTCCAAAATATTGTTGAGGCTTCCTCTTTAAAAACCATTTTTGGACAGTGTATGTGCCTTGCTGCATTAATAACATGCGTACACACATTTGTTGCATGCTATCTATCCCATGTACACACCCATGTTGCATGCTAGATAGATGGAATTTACCTCCAAAAGTTGCAAAAAATATAAAATTGCATGGAATCCGATGGAGTTTATGGGCTATGGAGGGTTTCCTAACCATTTTACCCCTTGTAGCCTATCCCCAAACCGAATAACCATCTTTTTCTCATATAAAAAGAGGTATTGGGGAGTCATTCAAGAACACAAGCAAGAGAATAAGAAAACTCTGCCAAAATCCCTTCCCCTTCTCAGCCCAAGATTTGCATCATATTTTGAGTTTTGGCCTCAACCTTCCTCTCCAACATTTCTCCTTATGCAACACTTCCTCCTTCCCTAGGTGATATGTTGGTTGTGGGAAGCTAATGTGGGATTGATGCACTTGGAGCCACGACAAAGGAGCCTGGACTTGGTTTGTGGAGCGGTTGTCGACAAAGGTTGTAATCCGTTTTGTCTTGAAATTGAATAAAATAGTTCATTCTTGTCCCAAAACCCTATGTTTACATGATTTTGTTGATTTTTGCATTTATATATATGTCTAAAATTTTAAAGTGATCAGTAGAGATTGCATATGGTTTTGCATGGTATTCCTAATCTTTTGCAGGTCATCTTTGGGAGGAGACCCTTGATCTAGGAGGCGACAACAAGGGAAAGAGGTCAACACCAACCGCAAGGACTAAATGTGCACCCATTAACTCTCTTTCCTTTCTCTCTCGTCTTTTTGTTTAGATGGTTTTGGGGTAGCTTAAGGATAGAACAATCTTTTAAGTGAGTTAGTGCTCTGCCTTTAACTTAGTCCCAGTATAGGGGGTTTCCCCCCGTAATAGATAGCATGGCTAATCAAATGCTAGATTGGCATTTGTCACATTAACATACACATCTACTCAGTTAAATATATTTCATCCAACATTAAAAATCAAAATAAGTAAACAAACCATAAAACACATCACACATATGCCAAAAAATAGAAATATCATCATAAAAAATATACATACATACATACATATATATATATATATATATATATATATATATATATATAAACATGGTGCCATAATGTTTCATAAAAAATATATAATATCCTCGGCCACATCGCCAGGCTCAATTCTCACAAAATTCCCTTAGGATATACAAAATGGGAGCCTCAACTCCTATACATAAATCATACAAAAATATGGGCCATGCCCATACAGTATAACACCTAGGGTGCCTCTAACTCTGGAAATTCCTCAACAAGAGGATTTGCTGCTAGTCCCTAGCCAATGGGAGGTACCACTCCCTACCAGTTGGGGGAACTACCACTGAGGGGATGTGCTCTGTCACTACCGTGCATGCTACTACAAGACGTTGTACCAATGATCTCCACTCATGTCTCCGCAAAATACACTTCTCCAAGATTCGATCATCCTAGATGTGGGGCCAACGATCCTCTGGAACCCCTTGTAACATGGTCTCAAAATGTTGTTGCATCTCATCCATCTCTCGGACTAAGGTGACTACCTCAATTATGGATAGAGAATGTGAGGGACCTACCCCAAGATCATCATATCAGTGGCGTCTCCACACCCTATCCTCCCTTTCCCACACATCATCTGTCCCTGCACAAGCAAAATCACCATCTCGACCATTTGGTCCAACAGTTTCAAAACCACATATAAAGGCTCATTATTATTTTTTCATATTGATCACATTACATAAAACACAAAATATCAAAAATAGAATAAAAATAATCATACCTCCCCATAAGGCAAGCACATATTGATATCATAATGGAAGTCCATCCTCACATAGGGGAACTCCAAAATAATATGGGGGGTATACCTCTAGATCCCCTCAAAAGTCCCAGTAAAATAGTGTTCACCCTCCCCCCCTCCATGGCTAGCTAGTATCTGTCCCCATTGATGAAGATGTGGATGGCATAGCGGGGGTGGGTCCAAAATCACTCTAGGGCACAACAATATCATCCACTCAAAAAAGAAGGAACATAAGTCCGAACCAAATGAAAAATACTCGGAAATCATCGCAACACATTGGTACAACTATGAAACCATACACAAACGCATCACCTATGCCCATGCGAACATCTATCCGATCATTGACCTCTCCATTATAAAAAGGTGTGCCTTGGAAATATGTTGGTTCCTGAGTGACCCAAAAATCCTCACCACTAACACATATAATACTTTTGTCTGCACCAAATCATTGTAGGTCAATCTAATTGACCCTCTTGTCAAAGGATCCACCACTGAGAAATGATGCTCTTCCATTTCCTTCATAGTCTCCCCCACCAGAATTTGGGACTGGGCCTCCAGCTCAATGCCTCAAAATGGGAGCCCCGTGATAAATTAAATATATATATCCATCATAAAGAAGACTCTTGACCTCAAACTACAAACACATGTTGACGCAGCCTCCACATCCCAATCACAAAACATAGGAGCTCATCCTATGACCTCATAGGAGCACAATAAAAAAACTTTAGTAGGCCCGCCTGGGCCAATCTACGTCGAATTTGGGCATTATCTCCCATCTCTCTCCCTATAGTGAATAAGCATGTTGTACTCGCACACCTGCATCCAATCTAAAACATAGAGTCAGATCAATCACCAAATAATTCACCAAAAATAAAAATGGTGTCTTGCATGCATGTCCGCTACAACAGGTTCACATATCTGTGCAAATATCTCAACGACAGGCGCACAGAGCTATGTGGATGCTTCTCATATAATCGTGCAGGGTATATGAATTTGTTACCTTAACAACCGTGTTGTCTCGCACAACTGTCCACCTAGCAGTCGCACACTATTGTGTGGGAGAAATGGCCAGGGTGACACACATTGTGTGTGACTATATTGATTTCTCTCACACAACAGTGTGTGGGAAGATGAATTATACCCACGCAGACCACCCCCTTTAAGAAAAAAAATGGTTGTACGACCCTCTATATGCCCCCCATCCCAAAAAATACTAAAAATAAAAGATTCAGGAGATCTAGACCACTTACCGGACTATCCTGCACATCCAATCAATGTCCCCACACCCTCACACCGCTGACAAAAAAATGAAACTAAAAATTGAAACTCAAATCACACAAGTACAAATGAGGTGGAATTGTGGGTCCCACACCCATGTATAAACTCACTCCCCAAACTTCTAACCATCATTTTCAGATCCCCGTAGCTCTGGTTTTCATGCCATTCACAACATAATGATCCTAATTGTACCATCTACAAATTTGTATCGTTCATTTGGTATTTTATTTTGACAACTTGGGGAGCCACCTCCCAACCTTGATCGCAGGTACATGCATTCATCCTCATAATTATCATATAACTGTCATATGTTCTTTATCATTAGATATTTTTCACGTCAAGTATTTGATTTTTGTATGTACATGTACTTGTTAGAACAATCTACAAATCATTTAGTCTTGGCCACCCTATGACCCCTTCAAGTATATGTTTAGAATTGGCATGCACTGAATCCCTATGCAGATAGTTGCATATACAATCATTCCCCCTGATGTTTACCCTTAGGACCCCACATCTAGCTCTGTAGTACCCCCACCTCTGTTGCATCCAGGTATTGCCACCCGGTAGAATTCTCACCTCTGTGAGCTTTCCCACATATATTTACCCCTCAAAAAATAGACACTCATGTTGTTTTATCCCTTAGGATCAGGAGTCCTGGTCGTATTACACCCCAAAGAAAGAACCTCATACTTTTTCCTCATCATCTTGATAACCTCCCCATTATGGACTCCCACTTCATGTTTTCTTGGTTACATTAAATGCCCCTCTGTGTTATCATTAACCCTCCTTTTCACCCAACATCAATTTCTCATCTGCAATTTCATCCTCCATCCATCTACCTGGTACATAAATCCATCCATGGGCCCCCCACCATTCTTCAATTATATTCCCCTACTTGCACCACATGAGGTCATGCCATACTTCACTAGGGAACCTATTTTTGTACATGTACTTTCAACTCAATCATTCTTTATTCATTTGGTAATTTTATAAATCGCATTTCAAGTTCCAACAAGTATAGTAGATTTTTTATCGTCGCAATCGATGGCATTTTTTTTCCTTGGCACACCACAACCCATGTCGCCCTTGGTTGGGGCATTTCAATTTCATCACCATCTCTGCAAAGGTATCCCCATCATGGATAAAATTCTAACTATCACCAACACCCTTGTCCCAAAATTTTGTATTTTTACCTATCCTACACTCCTTTGCAGTATCACCAATTTAGTAAAGTTTACCCAATATCTAGTCGTCCCCCTGACACCAAATCATGTTTACAGTTACAGCCATCATTTATCATTCCCCGACCAAGGGAAGTTCCTAAATCCCATATATCTTGAACTTTATTCATGTTGCCACTTCATTCATCTTTTCCTCCATACAGTTCTTGCACCATTTTGACCAAATCGATGTCAAGAAGCCCTTTGCTTCTTATAATTGTGCTTCCTAGCCTGTCGATGTCAAAAAAAGTTTCTAAGAAGGTGGCAGTATCTTATCTCTCATTCCCCTACTAATGAGTAGTCTTGGACGATGCAAAAATATTCATCATTATTTTCTGATGTCGTTGACCCCCATAACATTCAACTCCAACAAAGTTTCATGTTAGGGTGGGTCTTACTATGAGACCATTGCAGTTTTTAGTAACAACCAAAGACCTCTAAATTTCATAGGCCATAAATGCCTCTAAGTTTTTCATACCTTGATCCATATCCTGTTTAGTCATCAAAACTGTCATCTACCATTTTTTACGCCCCCGAGGGCGTTGTAAATATCAACTTCGTTAACAATTTCAGTTATCGTCATTTCTTTATGGTTTCATGACACGAGCATGGGGAATGCCCGCCTCATTTATACCCAGATTTATATTTTAGTTTTTTTAGGAGAATACTTGGTTCTAATAAGAATCCCCTTTTCCTCCAATGGATCATTCCTACAGTTCCTCTCAAATATCAGCTACACCTCTCCTATCAACAAAAGAAACAACGACGTATTTCAACTATACGTATGCTCATAACCTCACACATCAAGGGTCATATGTTGTCACCGAAAAATTTCTCATAGAAATACATACAATGGTTGAATAAAATATCATCACAACATAACAATTAGCATACTATCAACATTTACAGAACCTATTCGAAAATATACCAAAACTATACAAAAATCCCATGAATTTATGTGCACTTCCACAAAATATAGTGTGCACAGATCAACAAAACACTAAATGCGCAAACTGCACATCCAATGCAATTGTTCTTGAATAAATCCATGATGATGCGAAAATGACACATTTATGGAAATTGGTTGGGCCTCAACCAATTCCAGGTTGAAGTGTACCATGACAAGACCTCAAGATCGGCCCAAAATCTCATCTTGGGGCTACTGAAAGGATAAGAAGTACCTTCAAAGGTATCCCATTCACACTTGGAATATGTTATGTAATATCTTTCTATGGTCCTATAAATACATGACCATAGTATGATAAAAAAATAAGGAATTCATTGTATTGTTATGTTTCCCATATTCTCTTAGAGAAGCCATTTATTCTCTCGAGAGTTACTTGAGCAACCATAGCAAGTGGTAAGATTTTCTCCTCTTGAGAATCTTGACCAAGAAGTTCTTCACCATTGTTATTCATAGATAGGAGAGGAAATATCTATTTTCGGGGACTCAAGAGCCCTCCCAAGGAGGAATAGGGGATTCATAAGTCCCACTTTTCTCCTTTGGTGTTCTCAATTAAAGGATCACTTTCCATTTGGGTAGTTATCTCTTGTGTCGTTTTCATGCATCTCTTTGAATTTATATATGCTTAGTTTACTTCCATTTGTTTGTTATTTGTTTTTTTATTTACTTTCTAGTTGAGCCACTAATAAACTAATAACTTCTATGTTGTCTTGTTGGCCTAACTATATAGTTAAGGGACCTCTTTTTTCTCATCCAAGTGACCAAAAGAACCCAACAAGGGTCAAATCCTTGAATTTCATGAACGTCTTTTAGCTTGAAATGATCAAAATGACTAACAATTTCATCCAAATTGGAAATATTTTTGACAATGATTTCCAAAATGTTTTGGGGCAATGGAATGAACTGCTTTTTTCTCTTCTCATTAAAGAAATGCACCTAGAACTTGTATTGTTTGCATACTTCAATAACAAAGAATTTATCTAACACATAAAAAGGAAGGAAGGTTTTTCCTCGAAACCATATAGTCTTATGAAATTAAAGTTGTCCAAGGTTTTGAAAACCCCCTTTTCTGCCAAGAAGGAAACAACTTCTATAGCCAATTTCGATGTGGGGGACCATAGACTAGCTTCTTGAAAGTAGACAAAAAGGAATTTTGAACTTCATAAAAATTATATGGGGCTTTGTGTTTCCACAAAGATGGATACCAAAAATGAACTGGTTCTTTTCCAAAATCAATACTCTTTGAGGGAGGCAAGTATTCAAAAATATGGCAGTATGCAATTTTGAAAATCAAGTATGAACTCATAAATAATTTCTTATTTTTCCTAAAATTTACAAGTTGGAAAGAAACTTCTTTCGAAATAATTCGAGTCCAGTCGAATAAGAAACTCTCATGAATATAGAGGTGCAAGACATATAATACATATCTCAGGATAGTGATCATGGATTCCTTCCCAATAATTATGGAAAATAATTAGGAAAACTCTTTATACGGGTATTTCAAGGAATATACCTCTATCTAAGAGAAGTTCTCAAAGTAGTCCAACGATGTTGGCCCTTCACCAAGTTTTGAGGATCCTTGGTCAAGTTTGAACTATTTTTGGGACTTCGACAGGATGTCGAAGGCGAAGCGCAAGATGAAGCGGAGATCGTGGGATCTCGGCCCCTTTTAGAGCCCTTTTTGGGATTCAGGATTATGTAATGGGTATGGGGATGTCAACCAATGGGTTTACCCATGCTTAGGTCTATTTTTTAATGTATAAATAAGTATCTAGGTGAAGTAAGTTGAAGAGCTACAAGTTCGATCTATGTGATCGAAGGTGTTAAGTGATGAAGTTCGATCTATGTGATCGAAGGTGCTAAGTTAAGTGTGCTAAGTGCTGAAGTTCTATCTATGTGATCGAAAGTGCTAAGTGATGAGTAGAGATTGTTTTTTTTCATATTGTATGAGGCTTGCAGAGCTCAGTGCAAGTGAGTGTAAGAGATTGCAAAGAGGCTTAGTATTGTAACCTAGCCCAGGGAAGGAGGATCTAGCGAGGTGTGCAGATCTCATGTCCTCTGCGGAGTAGGGTTTTTGTGGCTCTATGCATGTAACTGATTGAAGAAGCTAATAAAGAATATGAAGAGTTGGTGGATGTAGCCCTAGGGTTGGGGTGAACCACGTACATGCTGTGTTTCTTTGCTTTGTGCGATGAATTGATGTGTTTATATGTTAACTTGCTTAGTTCTTTGATATAGATGAATGGTAGATAGATATGTTAATGCTATGCTCTTAATAGTATGGATGAATACTAGATTTGACCTATGTGGATGTGCTTAGTGCTTGAATATAGTAGATTTGGTTGAAAACTGCAATGTTTTGTAATTAGGGTTTAACTAACTGCACTGTAAACTAAGACTAGATATTGATGAACTATAAATTTTAAGTGCCCTGTTAAGGTGTTACAGTCACAGATCTTTGTCCTAGCTAAGGTTGCAGACACTGGAGTCCTACAACCACCCCTGCCTCTACCTCTGGTGAGACTTCATCTGCTTCACAGGTGTTGTCGAAAGGGACGGTAGTTAGGGTTTTGTTGGTGCGTTGTTGTAGTGTTTAACCCTGGGTCTGCCCCTATGCCAACAAATGGTTCCTATGACAGGAATGAAACTGTGATTGCTGGGAACTGAGGAAGAAGAATATTTGTGCGAAGATCTGACCTGAAATTGTGAAATCTCTGTGCGTAGATCTGTCGCTCTAGTGCGTAGTATTCTACTCGATCTATGAAGCTCTATGCTAAGAAAAGAAGTCTGATCTAAAGAAAAGAGGTAAGATCTAAACGCTTTGTGCTCTGAGAAAGGTAAAAGTGAGAATTTTTTCTTAAAAATGTAAGATCTTTCAGCTTTGTGCTTTGATAGAGGTAAGAATAGTGAAACGTTTTAGATCTGGAAGATTTGTGGAAATTTTTGTTTCTAAAGTATGGATCTAGGTATGTTTGATAAGATTTTTCCTAGCTTGAAAACTAGGGCACCGATAGATGAAATAATATTTGATATGAGTAGATCCGATAAGAATAGTGAACGATATGTTATACCTATGCATAAAGAGAATGTTTGGACTAACAAATGGATGCATGATCTTAGAAATAATTTTTTGCAGGTTAGCTTCTATGATCCTAGTGCGTAGTACAGGAAAGGTTGGTGATAATTTAAAAGAAAACGAGGATTAACCCTTTGTTACAGTTGTAGAAGATTGGGACATCTGGCTAAGGAATTCCCTGGTAGAAGATCTAATTGTCTTTGTTGTAGAGCTATGGACCTTGAAGTATTGGATTTGCCTAGAATGATTGCTAAGGTTGAAAGAATGAATATGACCCAAGAAAACCCTAAGGCAGATCCAGAAACTGAGATTATGGAAGAACCCTAGAAAGAATAAAAAAAAGTATTTCTACAGATGAAAGAAACCCTGAATGACCACTGACATATCATCTTATCAACGATCTTCAAAGAAGAAAAGTGCATTGAAGCAAGAATATGAGACTTCAACATTTACTGTGCTCTGGATGAGGAAACCCAAGTGAATATCATGACAGAAAGAACTTGGGAACATTTAGGGGAGCCTGCTATGATTCCTTCATTGGGAGGAATATAATTATTTAGAGGAAAACTGATAACCTTATGTTGAAGACTTACCTATATATCTATGAGTGCTCATGGAACTTCGACAGAGGAAGACTTTGAGGTTGTTAAATTTATTGAAGAAAAACACTCCATTTACTATGTTACTAGGAAAACCTTGGATCGAGAAGGACCAGACTAGAAGGAAAGAAGAAGTATTAGAGAAGAAGAAGCAAGAATTAAAATATTTCATGACTAGGAGGATCGCGCAGTTGATTGAAGAAAAGGAGAATAGATCGAAGCTACTTAGGACCAGACACTTGGATGTCGAAGTTGGAAGGAAACGCAATGTACAGGAGAGTAGAGCATCTACCCCAGCTAGAGAAGAAGTATTACCCTTGGATCTTAGGAAAGAGTCTCAACAACGCGAAGTTACTGTGCCAAGAGGAGATAAGAATTAGAATGAAAAGAGGAATACTGAGATGAAGCTCACTGGAAAACCGGGTAGAAAACTAAGTAAGAAGAGAGAAAAGATAGAAAAGTTATAGAAGGTTCCAGAGGGAACTTCGCAAAGGGAAAATTTACAAAACTGGAACTTCACTGAGATAACAAAACAACGTCACATGGCACTTTGCCATGGCGAAGCAATATAGTCGTTGGAAACAATACAACTGTTAGAATGATACCCCAAATGGGTAGAAAGGAATTTATGGTTATAAATATCGCCACTAGACTGTTGGGACCATGTCGTAATAGACATAAATGAATTAATGAAGGTCTCTTGCCCGTTGGAAATATCCGTTATGTTTATATCTACTTATTTCGTCGACTGTTGAACCGAGAAAATTTTTGTGAATTGTATCAGAGAGAAATCATTGCTATCGCGCTGTGATTAGTAATATCAACACCAGTTCTATCGTTTTGTGCACTCATTCATCCATCCGATCTAAGAGTCTATGTCGGACGAGCTCAGGGCCACGAAGAAAATCGTCGAAGAAGTGCTCATTGACCTCATGACTGAAATAGTAATTTCTGAAAGAGTAATGTCTGTGGGTGTACAAGCTTCATCGACGTGAGGAGTGCAAGCCTCTCAGTTGATTGTTCGTGGATCCGGGCCATCTCGACCAATAGTAGAGAAGAGAACCAAGAACAAAGATGACCTAACAAATGGGAAGTTGATCCCGACCATATTTCCCGATTACATCCCACCTTTGGCCGACGCGGTGAGTCGAGATAGTGTGCCAAGAGATTTTGAGTACACCATGGTTACTACGTACCTCCCGGAGGGGATACACGTAGTAAGAGCACTGTAGGACAAGATCACAACGTTGAAGTTTAGCGACTTCAACCTCAGAGATCACAAGAACCATAGCATGCTCGCCCCATACAAATACTTGACCAATATGAAGGGGAATATTTCAAAGATAATCCCTCAGCTATGGACAATGAACCTCGCACAGTCCACTCTGCTGAATGTAATGAAAATCCCACACTTCAGAAGGCACCAGGAAGTTAACGCCTGTGTCAAGCTAATACTTTCATGTTACCATGGAGGCTACTTATGGCTCAACCACTATATAACAATAGACCCGACGTTGATCCATAGGATCACAGGATTGAGTATGCAAGGACCTAATTTGCAAGACCTCTATCCAGGGAAAGCCACAGATCGCGCACTAGCACAGAATATCAAAGATACATACGACGATGTTGAGAAGGGGACGCGAGGCTACAAGGTAGCCTCCATCCATAATGGCGTAGTGCACCTAGCATGTCAGTTAATTGCAGGAAATCTAGTACGAAATAACCGACCCACGCAGGTCACAACATTCCTCATTGACCTTGCAGGGAAGTGCATGGAAGGTCTACAGATGAATTGGGCAAAGTACCTAGTTAATCATCTTGAACTGGACTGTCGTGAAGCACAGGATCAGGACTATGAATTCCATTTTAGCTGGCTCTTGATCCTCATCGTGTTTGTTTCTTGGGAAATGTCGGAAGGTGCGACCTTCCTGGACATCGAGCCATTCGAGCCACTTGTTGCGAAGTTCACCATGCTCTGGTATTTGAGCGATATGAGAAAAAAGTGGTAGTCAATCGTTATTTTTCACACATATTACCTCCAGCTGAAGAAATCCATCGAAGTTGAACCTCACATGACTCTGAACACCCTATAAAGGTTCTGACCCCTGATGAAGTTCTGTGCAGATCGACACTTCATCTACATTACAATGTGATCGGATGAGCACACGGAAAATATTTAGTCATACTACAATCTCACAGAAGAGAACCTTGAGGAGATCACTAAGGATTGGTCGACAGACCTCCTTATTCCCGCAAACCCTATAGAGATGTCTGACCCTGACATCCCAGAGACCACGCACAAATAACATGATACACCTGGACCTAGCAAAATGAAGAAGACCGAAGGGGTCCAATAATTAAGCAGTGCCTCAGGAAAGACTGCTTCAGTATCACCTGACTGACAGGGTGATGACGAAGTAGAAGAGATAAATGGAAAATAAGTTGAACCGAAACATGGTGAGGTAACACCACCTATAGATGAGACCGATCCCCTGAAGAAGAGGAAGTTTTCTCCCCCAAAACCTTCTTCCCAGAAGAAATCCAGAGCCACCATGAATAAGATGCAAAATATGCTCACTACCGATGATTTTGACTTCATCATAGCATCCCTAAACGATGCCTCGCGAGAAATCATGGAGAAACAAGAAGCCAACCAGGAGGAAATGTATGAAAAAATTGAGGTCAAACTTTGAGGGGTACAACAGGCCCTTCAGTCCAATCGCACAGTGTCCATTGCGCCCCTTCTATCGGGAGAACTAGAGTTTGGAGATGATCCAACCCAACTCCACTGACTAGCTGATGTGACCGAAGCTCGCCTTCGTCACGCACAAGAAGAAATAGAAAAAATCACCCATGCCTTGAAGCAGGTGTAAGGAGTACTTGTATAACAACACCAATTTGCAGAGAAGGAAAAAGTTGCTATATAGATGAAGTTTGAAAAAGAGAAAACATAGATGCATCAAGAAAAATAATAGTTGCTCGTAGAGCAACTCGAATTGAAATAAGAAGTCAACAAAGGACTTCGCTCTGTGATAGGCTTAGAGACACAGGCAGAAGACTGAGTCACGCATCAAGTAGAGCAGCTCGCAGAAAATATCTAGTAGCTACAACAATGAATAAAATACTTAGAGCTCCGCACAGTGCCCAACACCCTGCAGGATGTGAGGGATCAAAGAGATGCAATTACTCGAAGCACAATTGAGAGAATAAAGGTCATTGCCATGGAATGCAAGAAATTGAGTGATCGCAGTGCCCAGACGTATGAGCGACTCATTGAGAATCCAAAACTGAAGACACTGGAGTCACACCTCCAAGAGGCGGAGTATCAAGAAGAAATAATATAGGCGCAGTTGAAGCCCCTGTCAGCTGTTGAAAGGATGAAGCGATCCCAAGAGCAGTGCACTGCATAGCAGAAGATCCCCACCATTCAGAGAAAAGTCATGTAAGTGACTCAGAGGTTCCAACCTATACAGTATGAGTCTTACCAATTGTTCATAGAGATCGAAGGCCGAGGATCAGAACTGGAGCAAGTCATCACTGTAGAAAAGCAATGCCTAGAGGGACCTGTCAAAGAAGATGTTATCTATGAGTTCGTTGAACAGGAGGCCATGGCACAACAAAAAGTCGAAGCAACTCGAGCCAAGCTCGAGGATTTTTAAACTGAGCTACCCAAATCAGAGTGACTCGGGATGAGTCACAGGTGAGTGTTGGGGGCCTGTTGGCCCTTGACCAAGTTTTGAGGATCCTTGGTCAGGTTTGACCTATTTTTGGGACTTCGACAGGCTATCGAAAGCGGAGCGCAAGACGAAGTGGAGATTGCGGGATCTTGACCCCTTTTAGGACCCGTTTTAGGATTTAGGATTATGTAATGGGTATGGGGATTTCGGCCCATGGGTTTACCCATGGTTAGGCTTATTTTGTAATGTATAAATAAGTAGATAAGATAAGTAAGTTGAAGAGCTACAAGTTCGATCTATGTGATCGAAGGTGCTAAGTGTTGAAGTTCGATCTATGTGATCAAAGGTGCTAAGTGCTGAAGTTCGATCTATGTGATCGAAAGTGCTAAGTGCTAAGTAGATATTTCTCTTGTGCATATTGTATGAGGCTTGCAGAGCTCAGTGCAAGCTAGTGTAAGAGATTGAGAAGAGGCTTAATTCTGTAACCTAGCTCGGGGAAGGAGGATCTAGCGAGGTGCACATATCTCATGTCCTCTGCAGAGTAGGGTTTTTGTGGCTCTGTGCATGTAACTGATTGAAGAAGCTAATAAAGAAGACAAAGAGTTGGTGGACGTAGCCCTAGGGTGGGGGTGAACCATGTACATGTTGTTTTGCTCTGCTTTGTGTGATGTATTTATGTGTTTATATGTTAACTTGATTAGTGATTTGATATAGATGAATGGTAGATAGATATGTTAATGCTATGTGATTAATAGTATGGATGAATACTAGATCCGAGCTATGTGGATGTGCTTAGTTCTTGAATATAGTAGATCTGGTTGAAGACTGCAATGTTCTGTAATTAGGGTTTAATTGCACTGTAAACTAAGACTAGATATTGATGAACTATAACTCTTAAGTTCCATGTTAAGGTGTTACAGTCACAGATCTGTGTCCTAGCTAAGGTTGCATACATTGGAGTCCTGCAACCACCCCTGCCTCTACCTCGAGTGAGACTTCATCTGCTTCACAGGTGTTGCCGAAAGGGCCGATAGTTAGGGTTTTGTTGGTGCGTTGTTGTAGTGTTGAACCCTAGGTCTGCCCCTATGCCAAAAAATGGTTCCTATGATGGGACTGAAACTATGATTGTTGGGAATTGAGGAAGAATAATCTTTGTGCGAAGATATGACTTGAAATTGTGAAAGATCTGTGTGTAGATCTATCGCTCTAGTGCGCAGTATTCTACTCAATCTGTGAAGCTCTGTGCTAAGAAAAGAAGTCTGATCTGAAGAAAAGAGGTAAGATATGAACACTTTGTGCTATGAGAAAGGTAAAAGTGAGAATGTTTTCTTAAAGAGGTAAGATATTTAAGCTTTGTGCTCTGATAGAGGTAAGAATAGTGAAAAGTTTTAGATCTGGAAGCTTTGCGGAAATTTTTGTTTCTAAAGTATGGATCTAGGTATGTTTGATAAGATTTGTCCTAGCTGGAAAACTAGGGAACTGATAGATGAAAGAAGATTTGATATGAGTAGATCTGATAAGAATAGTGGAAGATATGTTATACCTATGCATAGAGAGAATGTTTGGACTAAAAAATGGAAGCAGGATCCTAGAAATAATTTTTTGCAGGTTAGCTACTATGATCCTAGTGCGTAGTACAGGAAAGGTTGGTGATCATTTAAAAGAAAACAAGGATTAACCCTTTGTTACAGTTGTAGAAGACTAGGACATCTGGCTAAGGAATTCCCTAGTAGAAGATCTAGTTGCCTTTGTTGTAGAGCTATGGACCATGAAGTATTGGATTGCCCTAG